>APFE031717146.1:84781-116983 GCA_000404065.3 Pinus taeda | reverse complement strand
TTCCCCACTACAGTGTACATATCAGAGAGGTCATAGGACCTTGTTTGCAACAGCTCGACGAGTATTTTCTCCACAGTAGGTGGAAGGGGTCTCGTCATCATCATCAGATCAGCGAGTGTTATCTCCACATCAGGTGGAAGGGGCCTTGTTGACGACAGCAGCACAGGTTGCAGAGAGGGGCAAACAGCCCATGATTGAGGAGAGAGTGTCTGGTGCTCCGGTTATTGATCTTGACGCCGGTTCTCCTAGCACAGAGCTCAAGGATATTATCCAAGAGCAAAGTGCCGAGATCCATTCGCTGCAGACACAATTATTGATGGGAAAATGGGTAATCAAATATTTGGAGCAGCGAAACAAACAACTGGAGGATGAGAAAGAATTGGATGAGCTATGGCGAATTCGAAGTGACCGAGTGATCAACCGTAGGAGGCCTGGTGATTTGCTGCCCAAAGAGAGAGAATCCATGCTTATCCGAGTGAACACACACTTAGAGGGGCTGTTGGCTAAGGCCAATCGGAACAACAAGTTGCAAGGAACATGAAAAATCATTATTGGGCAAGAATGCAAGTTTGCAAGGCGAAGATGAAAGTCTTCAAAGGAGGTTGACCGAGGTCCACAAGAGGAAGAAGAAGACCAACCCGCTCAGTATCTTGGCCGAGGCTTCTCTCACTCACCATGATACTCACTATCTTCCTCCTAGCAGCAAACCCAAGAGGTTTTGAGAATTTTGAGGCATTTTTGACATTTTTGGGAATTTTACAGGTTTTGGCCATTCGCGTGGTCTCACCCCTTACGAGACCAGTCGTGGGAACAGCTCAGAACGGGGAAAACTCTACATGGTTGGATTTTTCATGCAAAATTACACTTTCCTATGGAAGGGTTTCCAATTTTGTGAAGATTTTGGCTCCCAAAAGCTCAAAATACATGCAAATTTTGACTTTCTGCCCCTTTTTTGAGTTGCAGAAAGCAGTCTTGGGAGATTTGATATTTGAGGGGTCAAATCAACTCCAAATTCTGAAATTCCAATTGTGTTGGAAATTAGACTTCCATACCTTTCCAACGAGCTATCCCGCACCTGATTTGGACTCTGGGAAGGCCCTCAAACAGAGCTGCAAAAAGGTGCGACCACTCAGGCAAATTTGCCAGTTTTTGACCAGTTCGGCCAGCAAAGCACTGTTTTCACCTTGGTTGACTATTTGGGCATGTAAATGATGGATTCTTGTGTAAATTTCATGGCATTAGATACTTTTACTCTCCTTGAACACTTCTAGAAGCTTCCTTGATGTAAATAGTAAATATTTAATGCATGGATAGGTTTCCTAACTTTTAGAGGCAAGTTGTTGACTGCCTATTATCTAGTGACTAATTTAGAATTAGTTGAAACAGCTCCTAGGAAGCTGAGCTCGACCCCTAGAGGTGGGGGAAGAGGTTAGAACTTCTATATTATGCCTTCTCTTTCTCATTTTCATGGTTGGACTCTAGAGGGAGAAGCTCTATTGTATTTTTGACTTGTATTTCTGCAATTTGAGGAAAAGGAAGGCCAGGGTTTTGCAGACTTCATTGTGGATTCTTGTGGATTATTATGTTGATGGTGTGTTTCCTACTTGTCATTGTAAGTGTGTTTATGTGTTCCATTTCTTAATCTCTTGCTGCTATTTAAACAAAAGAAGTGATAAAGTTTGAATTCATGCATGCCATGCTCAGCTTTCAATTTTGTTTAAATTTAATGTTTTCCACTGTCTAGAGAGGATTCGAATTCATTGTTTGCCCTCTTTAGCTTCTCTTCTTTCCTCCTTGATCATCTCTTTCAGCTAAAGGCATCATCATAAACTCCTACCTTGCCCCAAAGACCCACCTGCAAAAACTGAGCTCAATCCCCGCACCCTGAATTGCACTCCCTCCAAATTGCCACCAAAAAACCCAAAAACTTTAAATCAACCCTCTTATCAGTTTACTAGCCTAAAATCACTGTTCCTAATTGGTCAACTCATCCTATTGACAAATCCACCGAGTTTGACCCGAGAGAGCCTTCTCATACCTCGTAGGGCTAGCTACGAGGTGAAATGGTTTGATGTAGCTTTGAGGTTTGTCTATCTCAGCCTAGGTGAAATCTCAAACACTAACACATCCATTACTTTAGTGTTTGCAATAGGACGTCCTCTTCCACCACGTCCTCATCCTCTTCTAACTCTAAAAGCCATAGTAACTTTCCTTCTCCTGCTTCTGAGATTCAATTCAATGACAGCTGGTTGCTCTGATACCACTAATGGTGGCCTGGGTGCAGGTGATATGGACAAATGGCCGAAGCTTGATATAATTTCTTCAATTTCAGGCTGAATTCCTCTTTCTGGTTCAAGAGGTATATCAGTCATCTATAGGTAGCGTCACTAGTTTTCCTTTAATACACCCCAACCTTCATATCGGTGCTTTAAGGTAAGAGGCATGTTCTTCCCTTTCTCGACCTATAGGAATTATAAAGACAGACTATCGTTGCTTTAAAACAAGTGATAATGCATTTAAAACGCAAAATACGTAGTCGCAGGCCTTTGTTTCCAAAGGAATGGAAATACACAATCGGCACCTTAATACCCCTATAATGTTAATTCGAAAGAATTACACTATCAGCGCTTTATTTTAAGAAATGTATTTAACACAAATAACACTATCGGCGGTTTATAATCTCCGTTGGAAATTCTACATGGAACAGAGCAATAACATTCCAATAACCCTGATGCGATAGTACATGGGCTATCGGAAATCACTATCGGTGACTTCAGTGTTCCCAAGGCAAGGCTCCTCCGCTCCGATCTAGCGATGCGATAACAATCGCGGACCCGATAGCTTTTCCGCTCTCCTTTATAATGTTTCGGTTTCAGCTGTCGGGGTTTCAGACTTCGGCGGTTCCAAAGATCCCTTCCACTCCACTTGTGGTTCTTGCGATGTGATAATGGTTCAGACCCGATATGGGTTTGAACCGAATTCAATAATATTTCAAGTCCAGAGCTACGTCAAGACTAAGGTTTTTTTTTCACGAATTCTCTGTGTAAAACAGAGTTTCCGTCGCAGAGCTCTATAAAGCAATTAAAGAACCAGGGCTCACCGATATCAATGAAAAGCACAATCTAGAGGATTCAGCCAAAATATTAATTGGAGATAAGGTTAATTCATGGATATTCAAACTCAGAAGAAAGCCATCAAACATATTCACGCATACAATTATGACTCAACAGAGAACCATAAATTAGTTGCACAGAGAGGGTTTTCTTTTCAAATGATAAATGCTTTCGGGCTCTCCCCCCTTCAAAGCGTCCCGTTATTTCATTTTATAAATAATAGATAAGCCCTCTCAATCCTTATCCATACAAAAGCATGCCTTTTACATATAGTGATTTAAAGCAATTATGCATAAAAACTTATTATCGCTTATCCATAAGCAATTTATCTTAAACTAAAAAAGCATGGAAACTGCTGGCTAAATGACCCCACTCCTTTGCCTGTAGATTTTTTTTTTTATTTTTTGGAATAAGTTTGAAGATTTTCCCTCCAAGTCTCATGCTCCTACATCATATTGGACCCTATGTGGTCATTGGAATTTTTGAGCTAGATAGCCAGTGCAATTCCAGAATGGACTTTGCATGGTCTCTATCAAATAATTGCCTAGATATGAAAATGGTTGAATCTAATTGTGGAAACCGATTCCCATAGGTTGGGAGGAGCATTCTTTTTCCACTCTAGTTCTCATAGCTAAACAAATTAATTAATTGATTATGTGTTGTATTAAAAAGAATTTTCTATATAATTATGTAAATATTTTATGTACATATTGATAGGAAAGGAGCCTAGTGCTCAGTAAGGAATTATTGGCAGTGTAGGTCCTTTATTGTATTACCAATATTAGGAATGTCTCTACCAAGGGCTAAGACATTTTGCACTTAATGAATTATTGATCATTTCGATGATTGGAGAGTTAGGTGCTCTTTGAGTACTTTTAGAAGTATTGTGTGGATGTCCTTAGTGGGAGCTAAGATAGAAGATAGTGTGCACGTGGTGCATTGATTTATCATTTTGATGATTAGAGTGTTGGTGCTCTCTGAGTACTTGTAGAAGTATTGTGATTGAAATATCACCTGACATTGCACAATTAATTGATTTTTAAAAGTATTTAATCTAATTGAAAATGGTGTGAATAATATAATTAGGTTGGATTTCTTAGTCATAGATTACAGGGTGTTTTCTGTTGGGCTATCAAATCATTGGAGTGCTTGCATAAAAGTGACAATGACTTCCCAGAGTAATTGATAAGTAACAGTAAGTTGGTATAGAAATTTTGTTTTGCTTCTATGAATTTGAATAATACCCAAGTGATGGTAAGTAGAACTTGCATATTTTTTGCAGTTATAAATGCATATGATTATTGATTAAACATTCTTGTTTTTTCTTATTGGTATTTCTTAGAAAATCAAATCCTTCATTTTGAAGGGGAAGGATCCCCTTTTCGATTATTTAGATTACTATATCATGATAAAAGTTAAAGTCTCAGCAAGAGATATGAACACCAAGTATGGTTTCTCTTTAAGGGGGGGGGGGGGGAGTATATAATATTCCTACCCGAGGATCTTAGATTTGACATTCATAATTTAATAAGTTGAAATATTATGGTGATTAATACATTGGAATTTATGATTTGTTTTAAATATTATTATTATTTACCATGTTTAACGAATTAAGAAGTCATTAGGGTTTTTGTATGGCTTATAACTACTAATAAGTGTGTTTATAGTTGTACATACTCCGGACATCAAATAATAAGCAGAAGGTTACAAGGTTTTAACGTAATCCAAATAGTTTTTTTTTCATTGAGTCGTAGCATCAAGAATCAGCTAGATGTAAAAGGTTCGAGGTAACACTTTTCATTATCTATTCGCTAGAGGATCTATCCTTGGGAAAAGAAAAATGGTTTACCCAGTGATGATGGCACGTAGACATTTATTTTATGAAAATAATACAATGTTTACAACATTGTATATTCACATTACCATAATATCTAAACTATCACAAGTATTTTGATGATTTTTTAGTGTGGAGTCTCTGTTGGTCTCGTGACTACAAGTCAAATAAATGTGTGTTGTAAGTAAACCTTCTTGACAAGTTTGAGTGTAGAGATTCTTCTAGGCTTTCGATGACAGGTCCAATGTATACACATTGTAAACCACCCATGGATTTTCACCCTCAGTCATTCTCTGCAAGGAAGGTGTATATGCCCTGAAGGAGAGCACTTCGCCTCTGCTCCATCCTTGGCCTTGTTGTCTAGAAGCACCAATTTCATAGATATTACGCTCAAGAGATAAGTACGCTTACCATTATTCTTGAAAGTAGAGTTTGCATAGCAATCCTTTTATATTTAAAAGAAGAGAAAGTAATCATTTTCTTGAAGAAAGGTGTATATAAATATCGTTTGCACAACAATTTATGCACATTAAAATACAAGTAACCATGTATTTCAAGGGTATTCATATAAATATAAGAAACCACGCTTTCTTGAAAGAAAATTGCATAGTAAAAGATAGATTAATCATATTATTTTCTTGAAAGAAAATTGCATGGTAAAAGCTAAAGAAATCACATTACTTTACTAAAAGAAAATTGCATAGTAAAAGATAAGTTAGGGATGTTGTTTTTCTTGGAACGAAAACACACGTGAAACCTGCACACAAAAAGACTAAATAAATCGTGATATTTTTCATGAAATGTACGTATGTAAGCTTTTCTTATTAAAAGAGAAAGAAAATAAGTCATTTCCTTCTTTTTTAAAATATTGTCAGAAAATTATGATAGAAAACTAGATTATTGATTTCCTTCGAGATATTAGCATGATTCCTACAGAGTCTTAATAAAAATATGTGCACAATAATAATATCCATTATATTTGAATTCTTGAAATAAATTTCTATGTTAATTCTTGAAAATGAAATCTTAATTGCACGCATCATTGTATTAGATTTCGAAGTGAAATGTCAAGATTTTGCATGCATTATTGTATGTGTGTTTAATGCACAAAAATGACAACTAATTGGGATAAATTTTCTTGAAAAAGAAAAGAGAAAAGTTAATTAGATTAATTTTCTTGGAAGGGTTTTCATGAATCTGTATGCATATATTACCCATGTTGTATAGTTAAACATTATAAGGATTTGAGTGCAGAAAGATTGCATAGGAGTTTTGTGCCTAAATTGATGAAAAATAAAGATTGTTTCCTAAATGATGCATATAAAACTTGTTCATACAAGAATAAGAACGCATGCTTGTTTCTTAAAGAGATTATGTGCATTGAATTAAAGGTGATTGTGTTAGGAAAAAACACATGTTGCATGCACAAAAGGGTAGTCATTGTGATATAGAAAATGTGTTTTTGCATGTCGACAAAGAATTAGTTATTATGTTAATTTTCTTGAAAAGAATAATCTCTTGAAAAGATTTTCTGGCTAGATGAATTGTGTCAATTTCTTGATTTTCAGTGCATAAAAGGTTAAGGTAACCTTGTTATTTTCACCTAGTTTTTATGCATAAAAGATGGTTATCTGTGGTAATTTCTTTAAAGGGGAGCCTGAGAAAATTGCATGTAGAAAGATAAATTATGAGGTTATATTATCTTCCTTTTGAAAAATAAGTACATGTTTGTTTACATGAAAATAATAGCTAATGATGGTAGAATTCTAAAGAAGGGAATATGTGTTGCATACATTAAAGAATGGCTATTATGATAAGCTATTGCATGCACAAGAATAGTCATTGTGTTATAAAGATATGTTCTTTGCATGGATAGAAGAACTATTGAGCTATATTTCTTTAGAAAAAATATATGTGATTACTTTTATGATATCATAACTATTATCTTAGTTTGTTTTGAAATAAGATGTATGTACATGCAAGATTTTAGCTATTCATTTGGAAATAATATACATTCACATGCAGGAAATGACAACATGTTGTTTTAGCCTACATTGGAAAAGATCCTTTTAGAAAGTATATGCATTTGCATGCATAGGAACAACATTCATTATGTTATCTTTCTTTACGTATTTGCATGCACCAAAAGTAATAGTTGAAGGACTAGTTCTGCAGATAAAGTTTATGTATTCCGCTTGCATGATGTGTTAGTTTCCTTTAAAGGAATGTCTGAAAGTTGTAGTGTTTTTTCTTGCAAGAATGTGTGCTTATGCAAGCGGAAATGTTAGTTAATATGGTATTGTTTATAGACATGCATTCATGGTTATACACTTATAACTAATGCATATGCAGTGTTGTTAAAGGAAGCATGTTACAATAGTTTATTTACATTTCATGTATGCCATGAATAGATGTTGAAGAATCACTATTAAAATTGATGATTGGTTGATTAATACTTTATGTAATCATGATATCAAAGTTTGTTGACGACGGAAATGTTAGGAAAGGAAGGTGAATTGTGCAAACGACATATTATCTTTAATATTGTGGAAGGTAAGAACTAATGGTCCATGCAAATGAATGTGAGTTGCAGGATGGTCCATTGATGAAACAACCAAGCGACAAAGATATAAAGAGTAAAGATTTGTGGTTAAATGATCTCATAGTGATTGTAATAGATATCAGCTAGATATGTTGTATTTAAATGATATTTCCTTATAAGATTTTATGACAATGGTTAAGGGATGGACTCCCTTATAA
Organism: Pinus taeda; assembly: GCA_000404065.3. NCBI lineage: Eukaryota > Viridiplantae > Streptophyta > Pinopsida > Pinales > Pinaceae > Pinus > Pinus taeda. Next base: position 109,276 of record APFE031717146.1, on the reverse strand, counting down.
GTCATTGAGAGAGAGTTGAACACCCTCACAAGCGTTTAATAATAAAATTGAACATTTGTTGATTTTCTCCCTACGACTTTTCTAGGGTATACGATGTTCAATGATGTGATTGCTTATTGTGTCAATTTGATGATGTTGATTCCTTGCATGATGTGATGTTCATAATATCAAGTACATGATTAACTAATTTGGTTAAAGAAATCATGAAATGGATGCAAGGTTATATCAAAAAGTTTATGTGAATATGCTACAACGGTGGTTGTTAATAGTTATGTAACTTACTCTTTTTTATGATGACAATTCCATCTAATGGTTAATGAGGAATCTGGAATAATAACTTGGATAGTTATTCATGGGTAAATTGTGTAAAAAAATTCTAACTCCATGCATTTACATGTGAGATTACCGAGGGATGTTACAAGTTGTATCAGAGCTAAAGGTTGCATTATTGGTGCCTTTGAGAATTGTTAAGCAAAAAAAAAAAAATCAAGGTATGCTACTAGTGGGCATCAACTCAGGTATGAGTCTGACAATATACATATTGATATATGAAGTAGACTACTTTTGACTTGAGATGCATGATGCTTATTTATAATAGCTTTTAAGGTAATAAGTAATAAAGTATGTTGTAAAATTGTGTTCATGACATTTGAATCCTATTGAGGATTAAAGACAATAAAATCTTTGTTTCACCTATGAACAACCTGATTACTCACTAGTGAAAGTGAGAAACAACTACCTCCCTTTGAAAATATGAAAATATTAATGATACATTTAATGAACATGACTAAATTTACAATGCAATACTGATAAAGAATAAATTCATGAATTAAAATATGGGGAAATTCCTTAAAGAGGATGATAGATTGTTTTAAGAGGACAATGAAAGAACCCCTCTCGATGTTAAAAATAAACCATGAGTTGAGTAGTGAGACTTGACTGTAATAGCTAGTTGTTGATTATGTTTTGTCATGGATGATTAGTTAGTGCTGTAGTACTAACTATTAAAAATTATAAGCATGAATTGGATTTTATTTAAGCTTATTTCAAGTTGTAGACAAGTGAGTATGGTAGTTACTTCATGTATTAGTTTGTTGGTAACAGTACACGGTGGGAATTGGAAATGTTGGATTGATACCCTAACTATTATTGTCATTTACACATTAATGAATATTTTATATACTTTTATGCATGAAACTAAAATGAATGTGAAAGTGAGTACTTATTTATGACTAATATTGTTGATGGGATTTAGCAGGGGTAGCTTAATGGAAATAAGAAAACTTGTGAAGGTAAAACATTGCAATGTAAATTGCAACCATAAATGAGAAAGTATAATGCTATGATATGCATGATTTTGTTATTTGGAAAATTGAGAATGTATACCACATGTATGTCAGTTATGTTTCCTGTCAATCTAGATATTGTGGACCCATGTTGAGCATCCAGTATAAATGCATGGTGTACATAAATGTTTCTTCTATTTTAATGATAATGTGCATATGGTTCTTTATGTAAATCATTGTGGGAAAAAGTGTTAAAAGAGAATTTTACATTCCAGACAGTTGCGTACATTTTTGAAAGGCCAGGAGGCCTTGAGTTGACGGTAGTTGCTTTCCCAGAGGGGTTGATGGTGCTTGCTTGCCCGGATTTCCTCTCCCTATAGATAGATGATCTCAGTAAGGGAAAAGAGTTGGCCAAGATGTTGAAGAGGGGAAAAATCCTAAGGAAACTATGTTGATTTTGGAGCTTGTTGGAGGAGGCCAAAAAATTCCTCATAGATGGAACATTGTTGAAGGAATAGGCAGGACGATGACAAGAGGAATCCTCTATTGGACCCTGTGTAGTCATTAAAATTCTTGAGCTGGATGGCCAGTGCAATTCTAGAATGGGCCTTGTATGGTATATCTCAAAGAACTATCTGGATGTGAAAATGTCTTAATCTAGTTAAGGAAACCAGTTCCCATGGGTTGGGAGGAGCATTATTTTTCCACTTTGGTTCTCATAGTATAACAAATTAACTAGTTAGTTATGTGTTGTGTTAAAAATGAGTTTTCTATATAATTGTGTAAATATTTTATGTACATCTTGATAGGAAAGGAGCCTAGTGCTTGGTAAGGAATTATTGGCAGTGTAGTTCCTTTATTGTATTACCAATCTTATGAATGTCTCTAGCATGGGCTAAGACAGTTTGCACTTGATGCAATTATTGATCATTTGGATGATTGTAGAGCTAGGTGTTATCTAAGTACTTTTAGAAGTAATGTGTGGATGTCTTTAGCGGGAGCTAATACAGAAGACAGTGTGCACATGGTGCAGTGATTTATCATTTTGATTATTAGAGTGTTGGTTCTTTCTAAGTACTTGTAGAAGTATTGTGATTGAAATATCACCTAACATTACATAATTGATTGATAGTTAAAATTATTTCATTTGATTGAAAATGTTGTGACTAATATGATTATGTTGGATTTGTTAGTCATATATTACAGGGTGGTTGTTGTTCGGTTATCAAACCATTGGAGTGTTTGTGTAAAAGGACCATGACTTCTAAGAGTAATTGGTAAGTAATAGTAAGTTGGTATAGAGATTTTGTTTTGATTCTATGAATTTGAATAATGCCCAAGCGATGGCAAGTAGAACTTGCATATTTTTGTAGCTACAAATGCTTATGATTATTGATTAAACATTATTGTTTTTACTTATTGGTATTTCTTGGAAAATTAAATCCTTCATTTTAAAGGGGAAGGATCCCCATTTAGGTTATTTAGATTACTATATCATGATAAAAGTTAAAGTCTCAGTGAGAGATGAACACCGAGGACAGTGTTCTCTTTAAATGGGGGAGTATGTGATAAACCTACCCCAAGAACTTATGTTTGACATTCATAATTTAATAAGGTGAAATATTGTTGTGATTAATACATTGGCATTTATGATTACCTTTTTTAAATATTATTATCATTTACCATGTTTAACAAATTAAGAATTTGTTAAGGTTTTTGTATGGATTATAACTACTAATAAGTGTGTTTATAGTTATACATACTCTGGACATCAAAGAATAAGAAGAAGGTTACAAGGTTTTAACATAATCCAAATAGTTAGTTTTCACAGAGTCATAGCATAGCTATAGGTAAAAGGTTTGAGGTAACACTTTTCATTCTCTATTTGCGAGAGAATATATTCTTGGGAAAATAAAAAAAGGGTTTACCTAATGATGTTGGAACGCAGACATTTATTCTTTGAAAATAATACAATGTTCACAACTTTCTATATTCACATACAATAATGCCTAAACTATTATAAGTATTTTGACAAGTTTTGAGTGTGGAGTCTATGTTGGTCCTGTGAGAAGAAGTCAAATAAATGTGTGTTTTAAACAACCCTTCTTGACAAGTTTGAGCGTGGATATTTTGTTGGGCTTGCGATGACAATCCCAATGTATGCGCGTTGTAAACCACCCATGGATTTTCAACCTCGTTCATTCTCTACAAGGAAGGTGTAGATGCCCTGAAGGAGAGAATTGCACCTCTGCTCCATGCTTGGCCTTGTTGTTTAGCAGCACCAATTTCATATATATTATGTTCAAGAGATAAGAACTCTTACCATTATTCTTGAAAGTAGAGTTTGCATAGCAATCCTTTTATATTTGAAAGAAGGGAAAGTAATCATTTTCTTGAAGAAAGGTGTATATAAATATCAATTGCACATCGTATGCACATTAAAAGATAAGTAACCATATTTTTCAAGGGTATTTCATATAAAGATAAGAAACAACGCTTTCTTGAAAGAAAAGTGCATGGTAAAAGATAGAGCGATCATATCACTTTCTTAAAAGAAAATTGCATGGTAAAAGGTAAAGAAATCGCGTTACTTTATTGAAAGAAAATTGCATAGTAAAATATAAGTTAGGGATGTTGTTTTTCTTGGAAAGAAAATACACGTGAAAGCTGCTCGCAAAAAGATTAAAGAAATCATGATATTTTTCATGAAAATTATGTATGTAAACTTTCTTATGAAAAGAGAAAGAAAATAAGTCATTTCATTAAAATAAAAATATATTATCGAGAAATTATAAGAGAAAAATAGATTATTAATTTCCTTGGGGATATTAGCATGATTCCTTAATAGACTATTAATAGGAATATGTGCACAATAATAATATCCATTATGTTTGAATTCTTGAAACAAATTTCTATGTTAATTCTTGAAAAGAGAATATTATTGGCATGCATTATTGTATTAGATTTCAAAGTGAAATGTCAAGATTTTGCATGCATTATTGTATGTGTTTAATGGACAAAAATGACAACTAATTGGGATATATTTTATTGAAAAAGAAAAGAGAAAATTTAATTAGATTAATTTTCTTGGAAGGGTTTTCATGAATCTGTATGCATATATTACCCATGTTGTATAGTTAAAGACTATAAGGATTTGAGTGGAGAAGATTGAATAGGAGTTTTGTGCATGAATTGATGAAAAACAAAGATTGTTTCTTAAATGATGCAAATGAAACTTGTCCATACAAGAATAAGAACGCATGCTTGTTTCTTAAAATTATTATGTGCATTGAAGTAAGGGTGATTGTGCTAGGAAAAAAACAAATGTTGCATGCACAAAATGGTAGTCATTGTGATAAAGAAAATGTGTTTTTTTTTGTAGATAAAGGATGTTATTATGTTAATTTTCTTGAAAAGAATAATCTCTTGAAAAGATTGCCTGGCTATATAAATTGTGTCAATTTCTTGATTTAGGTGCATAAAAGGTTAACTTAACCTTGTTATTGTTGATTGGTTTTTATGCATAAAATATGGCTATCTATGGTAATTTCTTTAAAGGGAAGCACGAGAAACTTGCATGTAGAGAGATATAGAAACAAGGTTATATTATCTTCCTTTTGAAAAAGAAGTATAAGTTTGTTTACATGAAAATAATAGCTAGTGATGGTAGAATTATAAGGAAGGGAATATGTGTTGCGTACAATTAAGAAGGGCTATTATGATAATCTCTTGCATGCACAAGAATAGTCATTGTGTTATAAAGACATGTTCTTTTCATGGATAGAAGAACTATTGAGATATATGTCTTTAGAAAAGTTATATGTGATTACTTTTATGTTATCATAATTATTATCTTAGTTTCTTTTGGAATAAGATGTATATGCATGCAAGATTAGTTTCTATATAATTGTGTAAATATTTTATGTACATCTTGACAAGAAAGGAACCTAGTGGTCGGTAAGGAATTATTAGTAGTGTAGTTCCTTTATTGTATTACCAATCTTATGAATGTCTCTAGCAAGGGCTAAGAAGGTATGCACTTGATGCAATTATTGATCATTTCTATGATTGTAGAGCTAGGTGCTCTCTGAGTACTTTTACAAGTACTGTGTGGATGTCTTTGGTGGGAGCTAAGACAAAAGACAGTGTGCACGTGGTGCAGTGATTTATCATTTTGATGATTAGAGTGTTGGTGTTCTCTAAGTACTTGCAAAAGTATTGTGTTTGAAATATCACCTGACATTTCATAATTGATTGATAGTTAAAAGTATTTCACTTGATTGATGATGTTGTGACTAATATGATTATGTTGGATTTGTTAGTCATGGACTACAGAGTGCATGTTTTGGGTTATCAAACCATTGGAGGTGCTTGCATAAAAGGACCATGACTTCCAGGAGTACTTGGTAAGTAACGATAAGTTGGTATAGAGATTTTGTTTTTCTTCTATGAATTTGAATAATGCCCAAGTGATGGCAAGTAGAACTTGCATATTTTTGTAGTTATAAATGCTTGTGATTACTAATGAAACGTTATTGTTTTTACTTATTGGTATTTCTTAGAAAATTGAATCCTTCATTTTTTTTGGGTTATTTAGATTACTATATCATGATAAAAGTTAAAGTTTTAGCGAGAGATGAACACCGAGGACGATGTTCTCTTTAAGGGGGGAGTATGTAATATCCCTACCCTGGGAACTAACATTTGACATTCATAGTTTAATAAGGTGAAATATTGTGGTGATTAATACATTGGCATTTATGATTAGTTTTTTAAATATTATTATTATTTACCATGTTTAAAAAATTAAGAAGTCGTTAGGGTTTTTGTATGGCTTATAACTACTAATAAGTGTGTTTATAGTTATACATACTCCAAACATGAAAGAATAAGCGAAAGTTTACAAGGTTTTAACATAATCTAAATAGTTATTTTTCATTTAATCATAGCATCAAGAATCAGTTATAGGTAAAGGGTTCAAGGTAACACTTTTCATTCTCTATTCGCTAAAGGATCTATTATTGGGAAAATCAAAAGGGTTTACCCAATGATGATGGCACACATACATTTTTTTTCTGAAAAGAATACAATGTTCACAACATTTTATATTCATATGACAATAATATCTAAACTATCAGAATCATTTTGACGAGTTTTGAGTATGGAGTCTATGTTGGTCTCATGACGACAAGTCAAATAAATGTGTTTTGTAAACAACCCTTCTTGATGAATTTGAACATGGAGATTCTATTGCGCTTGCGATGACAAGTCCAATGTATGCGCGTTGTAAACCACCCATGGATTTTATCCCTCAGTCATTCTCTACAAGGAAGGCATATATGCCCTAAAGGAGAGAATGATTACTCTGCTCCATGCTTGGCCTTGTTGTTAAGTAGCACCAATTTCATAAATACTACACTCAAGAGATAAGTACTCTTACCATTATTCTTGAAAGTAGAGTTTGCATAGGAATCCTGTTATATTTAAAAGAAGAGAAAGTAGCCATTTTCTTGAAGAAAGGTGTATATAAATATCATTTGCATAGCTTATGCACATCAAAAGCTAAGTAACAATGCCTTTTAAGGGTATTTCATATAAAGATAAGAAACCACGCTTTCTTGAAATAAAATTCCATGGTAAAAGATAGAGAAATCATATTACTTTCTTGAAAGAAAATTGCATGGTAAAAGGTAAAGAAATTATATTACTTTACTGAAATAAAATTGCATAGAAAAGATAAGTTAGGGATGTTGATGGGACTAGCCCGTATTTCCGCACAACAATGGTTGTAAACAATACAATATCACACTAATCACTAATTAAATGATTAAGCAATGATTTTTGTGGACTTAGCAGTTGTGCTTAGCGATTAATCTTTGGATGATTCTGGACTTTGTTTGGGTGGAATTTATGACAGTCTTTAATGTTACTGCACTGGCGGTCCTTGCCTTGGTTTTCGTTTTCCCGCTCCTCGGTCTATGCCAAAACCATACCTTCTATTGTTACTCTGTCATTTTTGTTCTGCGACTCTACTGTGCTTAGGGTTTGGTCTAGAAACTTTCATTCTACAAATGTGTGGTGTTAAGCCACGACTCTATGTGTGCTGGCTATGGACTGTGTTGCCTGTGAGTATGGCACCTACGTTTGTCTTGGTGACTTATGGACTCGGTTCCTTGAGCACTGGGTGATGGTTCTGCTCGTTTGCATAAGAGAATGGCTACAGTATGTTCTGTTCGGTTGCTTGACTTGTAATTGTTCCATTGTTATTATCTGACTGTGGTCATCCTACAGGTTAGATTTGATTAATGGTGTGCATGCTACAGGTTACATCTATAGTGGCTTCCTCATGCTCGTAATTTCGCTCCAGGTAAATTATTCCTCCAAGATTTATCTTCCTCCTCGTCTTTCTCCGGTTCTAACAATGATTGCTCCTCTGTCTCAGGTCATCACGGTGGATTGTGGCTCACTGGATTTTCTTTCTTCCCTCGTGGCTAACCTCCAAGTAATTTCTTCCCTCACTGTGTAAACAGTTCTCTACCCTTCGTTTGCTTTCCTTCGTTGACAATTGAGCTAACAGTCTTGCCCTGTTTTGATTTCGTAGGTTGGGGGTTTGCTCTTTGGCGTGCTTGGTGTGAACGCCATGGTCCTTTCCCGGTAGGCTCTGCCACTGTTTCAACTTGTTTTTATGGTTAGTTTCTGTCAATTAGGTTGGTGTGAGTCCCAGTACTTGTTTGCTCATATGCCTCTGTCGTCGCTATGCGACCTAGGTTATTTGGCACAAACCCTTGTTTGACTCCACAAAGTTTGTAATTATAAAATGATTATAAGAGACTGTTTGAAGGTTGTCCGAAACCCTCATCTAGGGTTCTACTGGTTCGTTTGGCTCTTTAGTTGTTCGTTGGGTTATCCCCGAACTTTGTCATATGTATACAAATATATGTTTGTTTGTTTGTTTGTTTTTTTTTTTTTTTTTTTTTTTTCATGGAATGAAAAGAATTCACAATACATTGGTTTATGCTAGTTACCTCTGTCCTGGGTTTTGTTACCCAGCGTTTACATACTCACTCTTGCTCGAACTGTTTGAAATGCACTTGACTTTTTGGTCGTGGTCTCAATTTGTTGTTTACCAGCCTTCGTACTGGAATCTCGCGTGCAATTCTTGTTATCTGCATTATGTTCTTTAGGAGAAAATAAAGGAAAGAATGTGCATGCACCGTATCTGCTATTCTGGTTGATTCAATGATTAGGAAAAAAAGTAGATAAACGATTTCAATGACTGTTACAGATGGACTTGAATGAAAGAAAATTATATTCTCTATCTTCTATTATTGTTCTCTTATGTTGAACCCCTCAAAATGATTTACATTTTGTATTTGTACTTGTTTGTCCACAGTTATCCAAACTGTGCATAGTTACTTTTCAGTTTTTATTCTATTAGTTACATAACTGTTAATGCATTCGGTTCTGCTTGCACTGAAAGATTTTACATTTGACATGATTGTCTTTTTTTCTATAATGAAAGAAACGGTTATAAAACAATTATTCACTAAAAGACAGACAGTTGTGACAATGACACTAACAAACTAGACTGTTCCCTAACTAATGTTGAAATTAAAAAGAAACAAGTCCCTACATTCTGCTTTGACTAATTAAACATAAAGAAACCAACACTGATAAACTTTCCACCTTGGCGGAGACCAACACCCGATCATGGTGCCCTTAGCTGGATGCTCCTACATCAGGCTCCCAGGGTAAAAAGAAATCATGACTCCAGTCCATGAGCTTCTCAACTGAATAACCCACCTACTATATCTACCTGGCATCAAGCCACGAATTGTACTCAATAGGATGGTTCTTCCACTTGACGAGATATTGCAGATACTCCTTCCACCGAGTTCGCTTGGCCACCTGAATGTCGAGGATCCTCTAGATCTCGGGGGGCTGAATGTAAGGCATTTGTCTCATCCAAGTCTCACGTCCGTCTTGGGTGTCCCGTGTAGGCCGTGTGGTACTGTCTTCCTCTGAACTAGCAGTGTATGGAAACAGGTCTACTACATTAAAGATGGGTGAAATGCCTATTCTTGGTGGTAGTTGTATTTCATAGGCATTCGCTGAAAATTTTTGGAGGACTTTGCAGGGACCTATCTTCTTGTATTTTAGTTTGTTATACACGCCTCTAGGGAAACCCTCCTTGCACAAATGCACGAGGACTTCATCCCCCACATTAAACTGCACTTCTCTCCATTTCAAATATGCTTGTTGCTTATATTTTTTACTACTGTTCTGCAACTTGAATTTTACCTGCTCGTGCAAATCTTTCATCGCGTTAGCGAAATCTTCCCCATTAGCGCTATGTCTTTCATGCTGTCCTAGATCCCACAATTCATGCATTCCGCGAGGATGCATGCCATACAGGATCTAAAAAGGACTATAACCCGTGCTGCGATTGGGCGAGTCGTTGTAAGCGAACTCCACCTGGGCAAGTACTCGATCCCACATTCGTGAATTTTCACCAATCAAACCTCGTAGCAAGTTCCCCGGACTCTTGTTTACCACCTATGTTTGCCCATCGGTCTGCGGGTGATAAGCAGAGCTGTAACTCAACTGCGTGTCCATCTTCTTCCACAAGGTGCGCCAAAAGTGCCTTGTAAACTTCACATCCCTATCAGAGAGAATAGACTTAGGTAGACTATGTAGTCTAACGATCTTGGTAAAGAACAAGTGGGCCACGTGAGTGGCATCGCTGGTCTTTCTACAAGGGATGAAATGCGCCATCTTTGAAAACCAGTCCACTACTACCATCACCAAATCATAACCCCGTTGTGTCCTTGGTAGACCCAAGACGAAGTCCACGCTGACCGAGTCCCATGGTCTACTTGGAATGGGCAATGGCATGTAAAGCCCCGTATTTTGACTATGTCCTTTTGCCAACTCACACACTTTACATCTAGTCACAAATCTCTACACATCCCTTCACATTTTTGGCCAATAATAAAAATCACTGAGCTGCTCTAATGTCTTATCTATGCCGAAATGTCTGGCTAGACCTCCATTGTGCTTCTCCCGAATGATATTCTCTCTCATTGAGCAGTCAGGAATGCATAATTGTCCTCCTTTAAACAACAGCTTCTCCTGCAAGTTATAGTCCAACCACGGACTATTGTCTCTCACCAAAGGGTTCTCGGTAAAAACTCGCCAGCCCATGAAAACTACGTACCTCAAACAAAATTTTCGGGGATGGCCAGTTGACTATCGCTACAATCTTCTCTGGGTCCATCTTCAACTCGTTTTCTGCAATCACAAAACCCAGATAAACCAATTCTTTTTGCAGAAAAGTACACTTTTTTAGATTTATCAGCATCTTATTCTGCTGCAATTTTTCCAACACTTTTTGAACATGTCGAAAGTGTTCCTCCCTCGTCTTGTTGAAAATTAATATGTCGTCCAGGTACACTATTACAAACTTCCCAATGTATTCTTTCAGCATTTCATTCATTAATCGCATAAAGGTACTGGGTGCATTGCTCAGTCCGAATGGCATTACCAGCCACTCATACAGTCCCTCATTAGTCTTGAAGGCTATCTTCCACTCATCCCCTTCTCGAATTCGAATCTGATGATACCCATTCTTTAAATCAATCTTGGAAAAATATGTTGCCTCGCTCAGGCAATCCATCATGTCGTCCATCTGTGGTAGTGGAAATCTGTACCGGATGGAACTATTGGAACTACGCAGGGGCTCAAACTCTCCCTTATTAGCCCTTTATCTAGCAATTCCTGCACCTGTTTTCTGATCTCCTCATTGTCTTTGGGGCTCATCCTATATGTTTCCTTATTCAGCAAACTTGCTCCCGGTTTAAAGTCAATATGTGTTGAAGGCCCCGAAAATCGGGTCAACAATAAGGGGGATACCCGCCCTGTCCGGACCTTGGTTGGCAGCTCCTTATCCATTTGGTATAGCGGGTCCGACTGGGGATATGGGACCAGTTTCCCAATTCAGTGTGTGTGTGTGTGTGTGAGAAAGATGGGTATTTCTGTTCTAAATGGAATACTTCTATCCTAATTCTGATCTAATGCTATGCTATTGTATTCTAATAAACAGAAAAACATCAAAATTTATGCTAACCCGGGGTGTGATCTTTCTTCTATGCGATCTAAAAAGTTTCAAACAATAACTGGTAATAAAGATCATTCATCTATTATAATAAAATAATTCAATAAAGATGAACTACTTCGTATAAGAAGTTAGACGAAACTATTGTGAAAACTTATCGCATAAATGAGCTATTCATACACTAAACATAAACAAATAGTTATCACCGTACAAAAGTGCCAAATGATAACTCAGGCATCCATGCTGTAATATATAAACAACTGAAAATTGAATATCACTTTGACGCATAAGCAGAAATGGTTAAGAGATAAAAGTACCATTTATAACTAGTCCTACTCATGAGCTTCAAGTGACAATTGATTTATCTCTCCTTGATTTGACATCCACTAAGAGTACAGAAGTGCAACATCATAGCAGATATCAAATGCAAATATCAAATAAACCCTGTTCCATTCATTCACCAAAACCTCCTCTGAGGGTGCAAAAGTGCATGTTCTGAGGACAAGTTTTTGATAAATTTCTGGACCCTTCTTTAAATGCATGAGAAGGGTTTAAATACTACTGACTAATTCTAAAAATAAGTTATTACAAAAATAAAGGATGCGGTTTAAATGACCGTCCTCTTTTCAGGAAAATAAAACGAAATTAAAATTAAAATTAAACTATTTCTGTATTTGATCTCTGAAATCACACGTATGCAGCATCTATTTAAGGAGAGTCGGGTGGCTGACTTCCGCTTTTAACTGGGCTGAGAAAACAGAATCTACAAGAGTTGGCGTCATTTTCTCGGTTGAATTTATGATGCACTTAACAGTCATCCATTGGCTATGTGGCTTCACCAAGTATGTCCAGTAACAATCCCAGTTTAACTTGCTTAGCCTTTGGATTACTTTGGCCTTTTCTTGAGCTCTCTATTTCCAATCTGCCTCTAGCTACTGTGTGTTCGGTAAGTATCCTGGAATGGTCTCTGTGATCAAATTTTCCCTGTGTAAATTTTCATTTACACAATCAATAAGTCTGCTGGCTGTCATGGCTGCTCCTTCTGCCGCCTGTTCTGCCCATCTGATTTGCTCATCCCATTTGTTAAAGAGCATTTCCTTATGGTTTTCATTTATTCTTGGTGCATCTGCTCTTTTACCCTCGTCCGTGTCTTGCCAAGCCAAATATTCAGTCACCCGTTTATCAATTAGATCATAGTCACTTCGCAAGTCTACCACTTGATTAGTGGTTTTATCACTGATTTCACAATAATGACTCCACTGTGATATCTTTTGGCCCAATGCTTCTTGCTACTATAGTAATTGTTCGTTCAAGGAAATGGACTCTGTAATAAATTCTGTAAGCTTAGGGTCGTCCTTGTGCATCTCTCTTAAATCCTGTAACTGCTTTCCTTTCTCATCCAAACTTTTCTGATACCCTATCTGCGTTTGCTAGAAGTCCTGCTGCAACTTTTCAAGTTGTTTTTGTGCTTCATTATTGGCGTGTGCTTGTTGCAATTGTTGTTGCAGTGCTAATATCTGGTCTTCCCTTTCCTTTAGCAACTATTGTACCTCAGATGTGTTGTCAATAATAGCGGAGGCGTATGCTCCTGCGATCTGAGATAGTTTGGTGAGATTTTCAGTAGGATTGCTAGTGGGATCTTTCCACGGGACATCTAATTGTTCTGTGTTTTGAGAGAGCGTGCTTTCCAATTTCTTTTTCTTCCTATGTTTTCTTACTACTGCTTTAAGCTGTGGGCTATCAAATATATCTAGAGGAGGGATTTCTTCTACTTTTAGTACAAGCTTAGAGGATGGAGAAATAGGAATATGCTCCATATCTGAGACTTCGCTAACTGTTCTTGTGACTAATTCTTTTACTATCTGTACATTGCTGACATCTGTCTTCATGGTTTGTCCTTCAAGATTAATCAAGTCGTTGAAGTTTTCCCATTCTTTGTCTAATTCAGCTATGACTGGTGGTTCTTGGATGACGAGAGGGGGAGGGTCTCTTTGCGGGGAGGCAATAACCTGCTGATGTAGAAGTTGTTTTGACTGGGCAGTATCCTTAACTGACCCTTCGCTCTTATCTAGTTCATTTCCGGATATTTTAGAGTGTTCAAACATTTCTTTTTCAGATTTGGACTTAGATCCGTTGGTACTTGAACTTCCACTGAGGCTAACACTTGGAGTTGGTTCTCTTTGAGGGTTTTAGGCATAGTTTCCCTAAAGGAATACTGGCTAGCCTTCTTTCCCTGTATGTTTTGAACCTTTGGAATTCTTCTGGAGATAGTTGCAATTGGGCTGTGTGCAGAATTTCTTCCAATGTGTTTTTCTGTTGGAAAATATCATCAAATAAATCTTTTTCTCTAGAGAACACCTTTATCTTGACTGCAGTTGTAAAATTGTGGGCGACCTCATGAGGGTCAAATGGCCTTGCTATGAATTTGAATAGCTGTAAGCATGTGATATTCTTTACTTCTGCGAAGGCGTGGCTTACATCGAATAGCGAGAAGGCCCCACAGGCTACAGGAAACTGTGGCCATATAGCCTTCTTTTTGTCTTTTAATTCTTTAGTTAGGCCACCTTCCCCACAGGTTTGATAGGCAATCTCTCGGGCTAAGAGTTTATCAGGGATATATAAAGGTAGGACATGAGGGGGTGCAGAACTTCCAAATATCCTAACATAAGTAAACAATTCTTCCCCGAACCATCTTGCGACAGTGAGGATGTCTACTTCTGCTTAAGGCAAGCATCTCGGAGGGTCTTTATCGTACAAAATTCTATACAAGGGCAGCATAATTCCATGACAAATTTGGTAGAAGTATGGAGTGAACTGAGAGTCCCATAACTCTTTGTGATAGACATGGATGGGTAAAGGGTCTTGTGTCATCCACATCCAACCCATAACAGGAAACTTAGAAACATAACATATTGTGTCCATTATATATGCGGAAAGGTAAAAAGGAGGATAGATTCTCTGAGCCGCAGCTCTTTTGGACCGGTAACTGACAATGGCTGTGACCAGGTTATCAGACAAAATTTTGGCCCAATCTACAATGGTGGCATTTGTGGCAGCATCCAATAATGGTAGCCACTTGGATGGGAATTTGTTGATATCAGGCATTCCAAATATTCTACAGAGCATGGCAGCAGCAAAGCAGTATGGAGAGGTAAGGGAACCAGTACTGTACATACCGTGTTTATCTTTCTTCCGCGGCTCGTCTCTCCTGGACCAGTCTTTAGTAGTTTCTGCCAGGTCTGGATTTTCTTTTACAAATTTCTCTGTAAACTGTCTATTGTAGATTGCCTGTGGCTCCGGTAGATGATACATGAGCTTCAAATCATGCGCAGCGAATGAACCAATGAGTCCTTGGCCATGAACTTTGAACTGTCTATTTTTTATTTCTGCGCTATGCAATATCCATTTGACCATGTCCGTGTATGGGAGGATTCTTGGCCTCGCTCCTATCTGATGTAAAAATGAGCAAGCTAGCTCTGCAAGGGATGCTTCAGAAGAACTTTGTGAGCCTGCAACAGCTGTAACCTCCATTACTCTGGGATTCTCCTCTTCGAGCATATTATACATGCCTTCCCACGTAGTTATTCTCGCATCTCTGTTGCAAGCCGTGTCTGTATACAAAGGCGCCATTTTCTCTTCTTTGGAGCTCGGGGCTTTGCTTTTCTTTCCCATTTCAGCCTGCGTAGTGTTTTGTATTGTCCTCTGTTCTCTGTGCCTGCAATTCACAAGTGAGGTGAAAATGAATGACAAGGAAGGGTGATGGGAAAGTTTTAAATGTTGCAGACATACCAAATATACCACCTTACGTGAAATGTTCTTTGAAGAGCACGCACCCATATTCTATTAATAACTGACAGCTAACTCCTTTATTAGAATTTAAAGCGCATGACCATGAGTCAGCCTATGGAAACTACTTTTCTTGAATAATGAGCCCGAAAGATTTGTTATGGAGTGATTTTGTGATTTGCTATCGCAACATCGCAGATCATAAAATCGCAAAATCGCAACATCGCAAAATCGCAAAATCGCTCTGATATGATGTCGCAATGTCGCTTATCGCGAAATCGTGATATCGTGGTATCGCAATGTCGCAATATCACAGATCGTAGGAATGTTATGTATGACAAATTTTGTTAGCCTGTTCCTTACGAGATGCGATCTTGTGATCGGCGCCATCGCACATCGGCAGATTTTTGAAGTGTTTAAATTAAGTTATGCTTAATGCAATGCGATATTTGGTCATTATCGTCATCTCGCGAATATTGGGATTGTGTTTGTGAGGTGGCATCCCGCTATTTTCTTGTGATGTGATTTCCCTTGATAAGATATATTTTACCTTATCATAAACTTAGATTCTAAGAGTTTCCAAGGGGGCTTCCTGAGCTTATGATGGTAACTTTATTTGCGAAAAAGAAATGTAAACACTACTTTGATTTCTTTGGATTTTATAACTAAGGGTCCCCACTTATTTAGTATTAGCAATAACATTTCATAAGGAGGGGGGTTGTTGGTGGCCACAACAATTGGTGATTCACTTGGAAGAACCAGTTATCTCTGTGTTTCTGTTGAATTTTCTAAACTTCCAAAACAGAAAATTTCTCAAAAAGTTAAAATTTATTATGGAAAGATAAAGTACATTATGCTCTAATCTGTCAATGACATTTTGTTTCAGCTTTTTTTTCAAATTTGATTGTTTGCTCCCTCAAGTTAGTCCTTGTATTTACATCAGTCATTACTTGGTCTGTAAAGATAAAACAAAGTCTTCTCTGTAAAGCAGTTTTAAATATGCTCATTTGTCGTAGGTAGAGCCTCTGCTGTTAGCAGGCATTTATAGCCTCGACAGGGTTACCTGTTACCCAGCAATGATCTTGTATCCTACTTAAAGAAACCTACAACTCTCAAAGAAGAATCCACATCCACACTTATTGCTTTGACTTTTTATTTTTATTCTTAAAGAACAATGTCTTGGTTTGATAGCCAATTTATGACACAGTCATTCACTCAATTTATAACTTTATTAAACAAGCTGGCTCGTGATGAGACCCCTTGTCTCTTGATTGTAACAATCTTGAGTCATTGCCATGTTGTGGTATGCAGTATTTGGCAAAGGTCGCCAAGTTATAATATCTGTGATTATGCTATCGGCTCGTGAAATGAGACCCTCTCATTCTTCAAGATTGAGTGTTATCCTTGGATTGTTCTCTGAAAGTTGTGCATTTCCTTAGCAGAGGAAGTCAATTGTTTCCTTTAGATAGCTCTAGATGACAATGATCAGAGTTTTCGGAAGTAGTTGTTTTCTATAGAGAATCTTTATTTTGTTATTGATACCTTTCATTGCATTGATATAAAACAATTTCTTCACTAAAGGTTATTTTCATCAAATTTTATGGAGTTGAAACTAGTGTCATATCTAGGTTAGAGTTTTTAACTGTATCTTTCAATAATAAAGATCAATTTTCCAAAAGATTTTTTATTTATACAAGCAAAAAATCAAAATCTGAAAGAGAGTTGGTGTCTTTTTCATAAATGCCTCATGTAACCATTCACAATTGGTTTTATTATGGGAGAATTGCTTTGAGGATGATCAAAAAACTTTCTAATGAGAGGTAATTTTTCTTGTATACTTATAAAATATGAAAATGGCTAATTACTTCATTTATTTTTGACCTACAGACTAATTAAACTAATTCTACTCCTATTCTAACAATATACTTGAAATTGACTAGGTGTAATCATATTTCCAATGTAACCATTTTCTCATTTTCATTCCTGCATATATATTCAATTCAAATATTAGTACTAGAAACAAAACTCTTAATGAACTTAGAACATTAAATGTGGAATAAGAATGTACAACTATTGTTAGAATTTTATTTAGAATTTCCTTCTTATGAAATTTTCTTTCCAATTGAATACCTATTGGATCGTAGAAATCTGGATGGATTTCTATTAAGGACTGATAAATGTTCAATGGAAGAGATGACAGGCCAGATTGAAGATATGAATTTTTGGATTCAAAGGCCTGGAAGTTATTATTAGTGTTACGTGCAAAAGTTAAACTTTTGACAATTTCTCGTGAAAGAAACGCTTCCAAACATATTTCTTTAAATGAATCAATGAAGGATGGATGGAAATCTCTCAAATGAAATGAAAATTTGTTAATTAATACATCCTTCTGTTGATATTGTCTTTGATAGGATGGAAGCTTTTGATCAATCATTGTCATTGATTGAGGATGAAATTGAAATAGCTTCTCATGCTCTTGAAACACTTCAGTTTTCCAACAGGGCCATACATCAATTGAATGTCTAATAGTATGGTGTTCAGTATGCCAGCGTAATGGATCAAAAGTCTGAAAATTAAAATCTGAAAACAAATTTGTTTTTGTACAAAATAGGTAAGAAGAAAAAAATAAAGTAAAATCATTATATGTACAACTAGAGTTATAACACAGTTTGGATTGTTTTGTAATGATTTCTCTTTCACAAGGATTGGCTATGATTATAGAATTTCAGTGATCTTGACTCCCATCTTGTGATTTAGAAAGGGAATCATGATTATGAACAAGCATGAAAGCTTGGTCATGATATGAATCATAGATTGGAATATTTTCTTGGGTAATGAAATCATGTAGATGATTTGCTGCTTTAGAATGAGGATCGGTTGAAATGGTTTCTGATTTAAAATACCTCTCATTCTCAAATATTATTTGAAGTTCCTGTTGATTCTCTCGAGATAAATCAACATCTTCAATGTCAAAGTAATCATCATAAATGACTTCACAAGATTCCCTAGGTTTCTTTTCAGTTTCATCCAGTATATTCAAACAACGAGGAATAAGGATTTCATGTCTGTTAATGGCAAAAGAATGTTCTATAGTTGTTTATTTATCTTGAAAACCACTTAATGGTGATTCATTAAGACCAGCCTCTGTATTTTCTGAAATATCATTAATATTGAGAGGGGAAAAAATATCATCATTAAAATATCAGGGTAAAGAGAAAAATGTGATTCTGAAGTAGTGCGAGAAATATCTTTAGTTGAAAACTCTTGTGCACTATGTTCATCATAAATTTCAGGTTTTAGATCATACCTTGGTGTGCTCGTGCTTTTTGGAAGAAGATTAGTTGGCTTTTTTGAACTTGGGATTCCCTTATCATGGAAAGATTCAGAAATTTGTTCAGTTGTTGGCATGATATTTTTTACCTTCATTTGTTGAGTTGTGATCATATTTTCTGAATTTGCCTCCAAGTTGCTTTCAGATTCCAAAGTGACCTTTCTTCCAAAATCGCTGCTTTTGTCTTCTTGTATTTGATCAGAAATGTCTTCTAAGCTTTGTAAAACTTTTTCATCACAATTAATTTGCTCATTCAAATTGGATTTCTCATTTATGTTGGAAGGGAATTGAAAAAATCTTGGACTAATTTCATATGAGTCGGGAATAGGAGGCAGCGAATAATTATGATCAACACAATCTAATGATTCTTCAGTTATGGGATCATTCTCAATATCAAATTTTAAACAATTCAGATGAAATCGAATATTAAAATCTCTAACAGACTCATCTTCTTTTCGTAGATATTCAATTTCATCATATACCTGATCATAATCATAGCAGTCAAATCTACAAACAAAAACCGTGACAAATTGATCCCAGCTATGAATTGAGGCAACTGAAAGGGTTCTACACCAGTTTCTAGCTTCTGCTACAAATGTGAGAGTAAAAATTCTGCATAAAATGCCTTCGTCAATTCCTTGAAAATTAGAATTTGAAACACCTTGAATAAATTGAAGGGCATGATTAAAAGCAGAAGAATATCTCTTACCATTGAATTTTACCTGAGACAATAGTCTTACCACTTCGGGGGGGAGTGTTGGAAGATGCACGAACATGGATGCAACTCCAAATTGGAAGTTTAAGAGAGGACATCCTAATTCAAATGTTAAAATTGAAAACAAATTCCAACAGACAACATGTTTCAGCCCTCCTTCTAGTGCCAAATATGTTAAAGGCCTCGAAAATTGGGTCAACAACAAGGGGGATACCTGCCCGGTCCGGACCTTGGTTGGAAGCTCCTTATCCGTTTGGTATAGCGCGTCCAACTCGGGATATGGGACGAGTTTCCCAATTCAGTGTGTGTGTGCGAAACATGGGTATTTCTGTTATAAATGGAATACTTCTATCCTAAGTCTAATCTAATGCTATGTTGTTGTATTCTAATAAACAAAAAAATATCAAAATTTATGCTAACCCGGGTGTGATCTTTCTTCTATGTGATCTAGAAAGATTTCAAACAATAACTGGTAATAAAGATCATTCAGCTATTATAAAAAAGAATCCAATAAAGATGAACTACTTCGTATAAGAAGTTAGACGAAACAGTTGTGAAAACTTATCGCATAAATGAGCTATTCATACACTAAGCATAAACAAATAGTTATCACCGTACAAGAGTGCCAAATGATAACTCGGGCATCCATGCTGTAATATATAAACAACTGAAAACTGAATATCACTTTAACGCATAAGCAGAAATGGTTAAGAGATAAAAGTACCATTTATAATTAGTCCTACTCATGAGCTTCAAGTGACAATTGATTTATCTCTCCTTGATTTAACATCCACTAAGAGTACAGAAGTGCAACATCAGTAGCAGATATCAAATGCAAATATGAAATAAACCCTATTCCATTCATTCACCAAAACCTCCTCTGAGGGTGCAAAAGTGCATGTTCTGAGGACAAGTTTTTGATCATTTATGGACCCTTCTCTAAATGCATGAGAAGGGTTTAAATACTATTGACTAATTCTAAAAATAAATTATTACAAAAATAAAGGATGCAGTTTAAATGACCGTCCTCTTTTTAGGAAAATAAAACGAAATTAAAACTAAAATTAAACTATTTATGTATTTGATCTTTGAAATCACATGTATGCAGCATCTATTTAAGGAGAGTCAGGTGGCTGACTTCCGCTTTTAACTGGGCTGAGAAATCATAATCTACAAGAGATGGCGCCATTTTATCAGTTTAATTTATGATGCACTTAACAGTCATCCATTGGCTATGTGGCTTCACCAAGTATGTCCAGTAACAATCCCAGTTTAACTTGCTTAGCCCTTGGATTAATTTGGCCTTTTCTTAAGCTCTCTATTTCCAATTTGCCTCTAGCTGTTGGGCGTTCGGTAAGTATCTTGGAGTGGTCTCTGTGATCAAATTTCCCCTGTATAAATTTTCATTTACACAATCAATAAGTCTGCTGGCTGCCGTGGTTGCTCCTTCTGCCACCTATTCTGCCCCTCTAATTTGCTCATCCCATTTGTTAAAGAGCATTTCCTTGTGGTTTTCATTTATTCTTGGTGCACCTACTCTTTTACCCTCGCCCTTGTCTTGCCAAGCCAAATATTCAGTCACTTGTTTATCAATTAGATCATAGTCACTTCGCAAGTCTACCACTTGATTAGTGGTTTTATCACTGATTTCACAATAATGACTCCACTGTGATATCTTTTGGCCCAATGCTTCTTGCTGTTGTAGTAATTGTTTGTTCAAGGAAATGGACTCCGTAATAAATTCTGTAAGCTTAAGGTCGTCCTTGTGCATCTCTCTTAAATCCTATAACTGCTTTCCTTTCTCATCCAAACTTTTCTGATACCCTATCTGCATTTGCTGGAAGTCCTACTGCAACTTTTCAAGCTGTTTCTATGCTTCATTATTGGCGTGGGCTTGTTGCAATTGTTGTTGCAGTGCTAGTATCTGGTCTTCCCTTTCCTTTAGTAACTGTTGTACCTCAGATGCTTTGTCAATAGTAGCAGAGGCGTATGCTCCTACGATCTGAGATAGTTTGGTGAGATTTTCAGTAGGATTGCTAATGGGATCTTTCCACAGGACGTCTAATTGTTCTGTGTTTTGAGAGAGCGTGCTTTCAAATTTCCTTTTCTTCCTCTGTTTTCTTACTACTGCTTTATGTTGTGGGCTATAAAATATATCTAGAGGAGGGATTTCTTCTACTTTTAGTACCAGCTCAGAGGATGGAGAAATAGGAATATGCTCCATATCTAAGACTTCGCTAACTGTTCTTGTGACTACTTCTTTTACTATTTGTACATTGCTGACATTTGTCTTCATGGTTTGTCCTTCAAGATTGATCAAGTCGTTGAAGGTTTCCCATTCTTTGTCTAATTCAGCTATGACTGGTGGTGCTTGGATGACGAGAGGGGGAGGATCTCTTTGCGGGGAGGCAATAACCTGCTGATGTAGAAGTTCTTTTGACTGGGCAGTATCTTTAACTGACCCTTCGCTCTTATCTAGTTCATTTTTGGATCTTTTAGAGTGTTTAGACATTTCTTTTTCAGATTTGGACGTAGATCCGTTGGTACTTGAACTTCCATTGAGGCTAACACTTGGAGTTGGTTCTCTTGAGGGTTTTAGGCATAGTTTCTCTAAAGGAATACTGGCTAGCCTTCTTTCCCTGTATGTTTTGAACCTTTGGAATTCTTCTGGAGATAGTTGCAATTGGGCTGTGTGCAGAATTTCTTCCAATGTGTTTTTCTGTTGGAATATATCATCAAATAAATCTTTTTCTCCTGAGAACACCTTTATCTTGACTGCAGTTGTAAAATTGTGGGCAACCTCATGAGGGTCAAATGGCCTTCCAGTGAATTTGAATAGCTGTAAGCATGAGATATTATTTACTTCTGCGAAGGCGTGGCCTACATCGAATAGTGAGAAGGCCCCATAGGCTACAGGAAGCTGTGGCCATATAGCCTTCTTTTTGTCTTTTAATTCTTTAGTTAGGCCACCTTCCCCACAGGTTTGATAGGCGATCTCTCGGGCTAAGAGTTTATCAGGGATATATAAAGGTAGGACATGAGGGGGTGCAGAACTTCCAAATACCCTGACATAAGTAAACAATTCTTCCCCGAACCATCTTGCGACAGTGAGGATGTCTGCTTCTGCTTCAGGCGAGCATCTTGAAGGGTCTTTATTGTACAAAATTCTATACAAGGGCAACATAATTCCATGACAAATTTGGTAGAAGTATCGAGTGGACTGAGAGTCCCATAACTCTTTGTGATAGACATGGATGGGTAAAGGGTCTTGTGTTGTCCACTTCCAACCCATAACAGGAAACTTAGAAACATAACATATTGCATCCATTATATATGCGGAAAGGTAAAAAGGAGGATAGATTCTCTGAGCCGCAGCTCTTTTGGACCGGTAACTTACAATGGCTGTGACCAGGTTATCAGACAAAATTTTGGCCCAATCTACAATGGTGGCATTTGTGGCAGCATCCAATAATGGTAGCCACTCGAATGAGAATTTGTTGATATCTGGCATTCCAAATATTCTACAGAGCATGGCAGGAACAAACCAATATGGAGAGGTAAGGGAACCAGTACTGTACATACCGTGTTTATCTTTCTTCAACGGCTCGTCTCTCCTAGACCAGTCTTTGGTAGTTTCTACCAGGTCTGGGTTTTCGTTTACAAATTTCTCTGTAAACTGTCTATTGTAGATTGCCTGTGGCTCCGGTAGATGATACATGAGCTTCAAATCCTGCGCAGTGAATGAACCAATGAGTCCTTGACCATGAACTTTGAGCTGGCTATTTTTTATTTCTGCGTTATCCAATATCCATTTGACCATGTCTGTGTATGGGAGGATTCTTGGCCTCGCTCCTATCCGATGTAAAAATGAGCAAGATAGCTCTGCGAGGGATGCTTCAGAATAACTTTGTGAGCCTGCAACAGCTGTAACCTCCATTACTCTGGGATTCTCCTCTTCGAGCATATTATACATGCCTTCCCACGTAGCTATTCCTGTGTCTCTGTTGCAAGCCGTGTATGTATACAAAGGTGCCATTTTCTCTTCTTCGGAGCTCGGGGCTTTGCTTTTCTTTCCCATTTTATCCTGCGTATTGTTTTGTATTATCCTCTGCTCTCCGTGCCTGCAATTCACAAGTGAGGTGAAAATGAATGACAAGGAAGAGTGATGGGAAAGTTTTAAATGCCACAGAAATACCAAATATACCACCTTATGTGAAATGTTCTTTGAAGAGCACGCACCCATATTCTATTAATAACTGACAGCTAACTCCTTTATTAGCATTTAAACCGCATAAACATGAGTTAGCTTATGGAAACTACTTTTCTTGAATAATGTGCTCGAAAGATCTGTGATGAAGCAATTTTGCGATTTGCTATCACAACATCGCAGATCGCAAAATCGCAACATCACACTGATATGATGTCACAACATCGCTTATCGCGAAATCGTGATATCGCAATATCGCAGATCGCAGGAATGTTATGTATGACAATTTTGTTAACCTGTTCTTTGCGAGATGCGATCTTGCGATGGGCGCCATCGCACATTGGCAAATTTTGAAGTGTTTCGTGTAAGTTATGTTGAGTGCAATGCGATATGTTTGTTCATTATTGCTATCTCGCGAATGTTGGAATTGTGTTTGTGAGGTGGCATCCCGCTATTTTCTTGTGATGTGATTTCCCTTGATGAAGATATTTTTTACCTTATCATAAACTTAGATTCTAAGAGTTTCCAAGGGGGCTTCCTAAGCTTATGGTGGTAACTTTATTTGCGAAAAATAAATGTAAGCGCTACTTTAATTTCTTTGGATTTTGTAACTAAGGGTCCCCACTTATTTAGTATTAGCAATAACATTTCATAAGGAGGGGGGTTGTTGGTGGCCACAACAATTGGTGATTCACTTGGAAGAACCAGTTATCTCTGTGTTTCTGTTGAATTTTCTAAACTTCCAAAACAGAAAATTTCTCAGAAAGTTAAACTTTATTATGGAAAGATAAAGTACATTATGCTCTAATCTGTCAATGACATTTTGTTCCAGCTTTTTTTTCAACTTTGATTGTTTGCTCCCTCAAGTTAGTCCTTGTATTTACATCAGTCATTACTTGGTCTGTAAAGATAAAACAAAATCTTCTCTGTAAAGCAGTTTTAAATATGCTCATTTGTCGTAGGTAGAGCCTCTGCTGCCAGCAGGCGTTTATAGCCTCGACAAGGTTACCTGTTACCCAGCAATGATCCTTTATCCTACTTAAAGAAACCTACAAC
>APFE031717146.1:62907-79035 GCA_000404065.3 Pinus taeda | reverse complement strand
ACAGGAAACTTAGAAACATAACATATTGCGTCCATTATATATGCGGAAAGGTAAAAAGGAGGATAGATTCTCTGAGCCACAGCTCTTTTGGACCGGTAACTGACAATGGCTGTGACCAGGTTATCAGACAAAATTTTGGCCCAATCTACAATGGTGGCATTTGTGGCAGCATCCAATAATGGTAGCCACTCGGATTAGAATTTGTTGATATCAGGCATTCCAAATATTCTACAGAGCATGGCAGCAGCAAAGCAGTATGTAGAGATAAGGGAACCAGTACTGTACATACCGTGTTTATCTTTCTTCAACGGCTCGTCTCTCCTAGACCTGTCTTTGGTAGTTTCTGCCAGGTTCGGATTTTCTTTTACAAATTTCTCTGTAAACTGTCTATTGTAGATTGCCTGTGGCTCCGGTAGATGATACATGAGCTTCAAATCCTGCGCAGCGAATGAACCAATGAGTCCTTGGCCATGAACTTTGAACTGTCTATTTTTTATTTTTGCGCTATGCAATATCCATTTGACCATGTCCGTGTATGGGAGGATTCTTGGCCTCGCTCCTATCCGATGTAAAAATGAGCAAGCTAGCTCTGCGAGGGATGCTTCAGAAGAACTTTGTGAGCCTGCAATAGCTGTAACCTCCATTACTCTGGGATTCTCCTCTTCGAGCATACTATACATGCCTTCCCACGTAGCTATTCCCGCGTCTCTGTTGCAAGCCGTGTCTGTATACAAAGGCGCCATTTTCTCTTCTTCAGAGCTCGGGGCTTTGCTTTTCTTTCCCATTTCAGCCTGCGTATTGTTTTGTATTGTCCTCTGTTCTCCATGCCTGCAATTCACAAGTGAGGTGAAAATGAATGACAAGGAAGGGTGATGGGAAAGTTTTAAATGCCGCAGACATACCAAATATACCACCTTACGTGAAATGTTCTTTGAAGAGCACGCACCCATATTCTATTAATAATTGACAGCTAACTCCTTTATTTGCATTTAAAGCGCATAACCATGAGTCAGCTTATGGAAACTACTTTTCTTGAATAATGAGCCCGAAAGATTTGCAATGGAGCGATTTTGCGATTTGCTATCGCAACATCGCAGATCGTAAAATCGCAAAATCGCAAAATCACAACATCGCAAAATCGCAACATCGCTCTGATATGATGTCACAATGTCGCTTATCGCTAAATCGTGATATTGTGATATCGCAATGTCGCAATATCGCAGATCGCAGGAATGTTATGTATGACAAATTTTGTTAACCTGTTCCTTGCGAGATGCGATATTGCGATCGGCGCCATCGCACATCGGCAGATTTTTGAAGTGTTTTAAGTAAGTTATGCTGAATGCGATGCGATATTTGGTCATTATCGTCATCTCGCGAATATTGGGATTGTGTTTGTGAGGTGGCATCCCGCTATTTTCTTGCGATGTGATTTCCCTTGATAAGATATATTTTACCTTATCATAAACTTAGATTCTAAGTGTTTCTAAGGGGGCTTCCTAAGCTTATGATGGTAACTTTATTTGCGAAAAAGAAATGTAAACGCTACTTTGATTTCTTTGGATTTTATAACTAAGGGTCCCCACTTATTTAGTATTAGCAATAACATTTCATAAGGAGGGGGGTTGTTGGTGGCCACAACAATATGATGACTTATACTTCTCTTAGGGGGCAGTTTATCTGGCAAGTCATCCACCACTATATCGCTAAACTCCCGCAGCATCTGTTGAATTTCCATGGGCAATTCTGACACCTCTGTGTGTAGCAGCACCGTCTTTGCTCTTCTTACAACAGCATAGCTTACTTCACTGTCTTCAATCTGTTTCAAAAACTGCTTTCTGCCCATTATTAGCACTCTCGTCTCACTTGTTCTCGTTGTTTCCTCCTCCTTGATCGGCACAAGCATATGCTTGATCCCATCTTTGACAAACTTATAACAGTTTGTCTTCCCGTCATGTACTACCTTCCTAACATACTGCCATGGCCTGCCTAGCAATATGTGACATACATCCATCAGCATTATGTCACAAATGACCCTATCCTTATATCTGTCGATATGGAACTCCACTTCGCATTGCTCGTCTACCAATAGCTGATGGCCTTTTTGTAGCCATGATACCTTGTAAGGAGTGGGGTGCTTCAACCGCTTCAACCCCAACTTCTCCACCATATCCATGGCTACCAAGTTGTTTGTGCTCCCTATCCTTACAGCACTGACCGTGTGACTTACAAACTGTCTGGAACAAGGCTTTCCTTTGAGTTTGTTCAGCTATTTCTTTGGTTGGTTTCAGCAACACCTTGTTCAAAACTAAGGCTTCCCCTGTTTCTGGCACATTTTCTGCTTCTTAGGGAGGTGCCTCTGCTTCTTCTGGTTGTGCGACATATGCACCCCTCTGTCCAGCTTGTTCCACCTTAGGACGCTCAAAAGATTTGTGCCCCCACTTGTGGCACCTGTAGCATTGATAGTTAGCTCCTCTGCCTCGGTCATTTCCCCTGCCTCGCTGATATGGCCTGCCACCTCTCGTGCTGCCACCTTTTTCTGTTGTCCCAGAAGCTTTGGAACTACTACCTTCTTCATTACTACTGGCAGTTCGCCCTCTACCATAAGACTGTCCTCTTCCTCTACCGGTTCCCCGTCCTCTCCTAGCATTTTGTTTTCTAGTAATATTCTCCTCTGCTTTCATAGCACTTTGATATGCTTCTTCTATGTTTTTTGGGGAAAGAATGTTGATTTCATCTAATATTTCTAACCTTAAACCATTCACATACCTGGTTGTTTTCTCCGGCATGTCCTCCGTATAACCGGCTCTTAAATTTACCCGGTAGAATTCTTCAGTGTACTCCCTTACTGTCATCTCTTTCTGTTTCAGATTCTGCACTTGCCGATGCAGTGCAATCTGATAATCCTTAGGCAAAAATCTGCCTTTCAACTTGGCCACCATCCTTGACTATTTCTTGATTGGCAACTTGTTCAACCTCCTTCTCTCTGTCTGGAAACTATCCCACGACAAGGATGCGTGTCCCTTCAGCTTTGTTGCAGTGAACTTAACTCTTCGATCTTCACTTGTCTCTTCACACTCGAAATACTTATCTAGCTCGTTGATACAGTCCAACAGAACCTTTGTGGACAAGCTGCCGTCATAATTTGGGATTTCTGGTTTAGGCTTGCTGCTTGCCAACAGGACTAACCTCAGCAGTCTCATTTCCAGCCCTTCTTCATCTGATCCATCTGTTGTCACTACGGCTCCTTCTTCGCTGTCATCACCTACCTATGGATCCCTTCTCCTTCCTGCTTCAACTGCCTCCAAATGGGCAGTAAGGATCTTGATCTCCTCTCGCAATCCTTCATCTGCTGCTCTCCGAGCACCTCTTCCACATCCTCGTCTGCCAACTTCCATTCCTCAAGAAAACACTAAATCCTACTCTGATACCACTATGATGGGACCAGCCCGTATTTCCGCACAAGAATGGTTATAAACAACACAATATCACACTAATCACTAATTAAATGATTAAGTAATGATTTTTGTGGACTTAGCAATTGTGGTTGGCGATTAATCTTCGGATGATTCTAGACTTTGTTTGGGTGGAATTTATGACAGTCTTTAATGTTACTGCGCTGACGGTCCTTGCCTTGGTTTTCGTTTTCCCGCTCCTCGTCTATGAGAAAACCCTACCTTCTATTGTTACTCTGTCATTTTTGTTATGTGACTCTGTTGTGCTAAGGGTTTGGTCTGGAAACTTTCATGTTGCAAATGTGTGGTGTTAAGCCACGACTCTGTGTACGCTGGCTATGGACTGTGCTGCCTGTGAGTATGGCACCTGCGCTTGTCTTGGTGACTTATGGGCTCGATTCCTTAAGCACTAGGTGATGGTTCTGCTCGTTTGCGTAAGAGAATGGCTACAATATGTTGTGTTCAGTTGCTTGACTTGTAATTGTTCCATTGTTATTATTTGACTGTGGTCATCCTACTGGTTAGATTTGATTAATGGTGTGCATGCTACAAGTCACATCTACGGTGGCTTCCTCCTGCTCGCAATTTCACTCCAAGTAAATTATTCCTCCATGATTTATCTTCCTCCTCATCTTTCTCCGGTTCTAACAACGATTGCTCCTCTGTCTCAGGTCATCACCGTGGATTGTGGCTCACTGGATTTGCTTTCTTCCCTCGCGGCTAACCTCTAGGTAATTTCTTCCCTCACTGTGTAAACAATTCTCTACCCTTCGTTTGCTTTCCTTTGTTGACAATTGGGCTAACAGTCTTTCCCTGTTTTGATTTCGCAGGTTGGGGGTTTGCTCTTTGGCATGCTCGGTGTGAACGCCACGGTCCTTTCCCGGTAGGCTCTGCCACTGTTTCAACTTGTTTTTATGGTTAGTCTCTATCGATTATGTTGGTTTGAGTCCCAGTACTTGTTTTCTCATATGCCTATGTCGTCGCTATGCGACCTGGGTTATTTGGCACAAACCCTTGTTTGATTCCACAAAGTTTGTAATTATAAAATGATTATAAGAGACTGTTTGAAGGTTGTCTTAAACCCTCATCTAGGGTTCTACTGGTTCGTTTGGCTCTTTAGTTGTTCATTGGGTTATCCCTGAACTCTGTCATATGTATACAAATATACGGTTTTTTTTTTTTTTTTTTTTTTTGGTTTTTTTTTTTTTTTTGTTTTTTTCTTTTTTTTAACAGTATATTGGTTTATGTTGGTTACCTTTGTCCTGGATTTTGTTACTCAGCGTTTACATACTTGCTCTTGCTCGAACTGTTTGAAATGCGCTTGACTTTTCGGCCGTGGTCTCAAGTTGTTGTTTACCAGCCTTCGTACTAGAATCTTGCGTACAATTATTGTTATCTGCATTTTGTTCTTTAGGAGAAAATAAATGAAAGAATGTGCATGCACCGTATCTGCTATTCTGGTTGATTTAATGATTAGGAAAAAAAGTATATAAGCATTTTCAATGACTGTTACAGATGGACTCGAATGAAAGAAAATTATATTCTTTGTCTTCTATTACTGTTCTCTTATGCTGAACCCCTCAGAATGATTTACATTTTGTATTTGTACTTGTTTGTCCATAGTTATCTGAACTGTGCATAGTTACTTTTTAGTTTTTATTCTATTAGTTACATAATTGTTATTGCATTCGGTTCTGCTTGCACTGCAAGATTTTACATTTGACATGATTGTCTTTTTTTCTAAAATGAAAGAAATAGTTATAAAACAACTATTCACTAAAAGACAGACAATTGTGACAGTGACCCTAACTAGCTAGATTGTTCCCTGACTAATACTGAAATTAAAAAGAAACAAGTCCCTACATTCTGCTTTGACTAATTAAACATAAAGAAACCAAATGCTGATAAACTTTCCACCTTGGCGGAGACCAACACCCAGTAATGGTGCCCTTAGCTGGATGCTCCTGCATCAGATGTTGTTTTTCTCGGAAAGAAAACACATGTGAAACCTGCACACACAAAAGATTAAAGAAAACGTGATATTTTTCATGAAATGTATGTATGTAAACTTTTCTTATGAAAAGAGAAAGAAAATAAGTCATTTCATTTTATAAAATAAAAACAAAAAAAAATGTCAGGAAATTATGAGATAAAATTAGATTATTAATTTCCTTAGAGATATTAGCATGATTCCTATATACTCTTAATAGGAATATGTGCACAATAATAATATCCATTATATTTGAATTCTTAAAATAAATTGCTATGTTAATTCTTGAAAATGAAGTATTAATTGCATGCATCATTGTATTATATTTTGAAGTGAAATATCAAGATTTTGCATGCATTATATATGTGTTGCACAAAAAGGACAACTAATTGGGATAGATTTTCTTGAAAAAGAAAAGAGAAAAGTTAATTAGATTATTTTTCTTGGAAATATTTTCATGAATCTATATGCATATATTACCCATGTTGTATAGTTAATGATTGTAAGGATTTGAGTGCAAAAGATTGCATAGGAGTTTTGTGCATTAATTGATGAAAAATAAAAATTGTTTCTTAAATGATGCACATGAAACTTGTTCATACAAGAACAAGAACACATGCTTGTTTCTTAAAAAGATTATGTGCATTGAAGTAAGGTCGATTGTGTTATAAAAAAAACACACATGTTGCATGTACAAAAGGGTAGTCATTGTGATATATAAAATGTGTTTTTGTGTGTAGATAACGAAAATTATTATGTTAATTTTCTTGAAAATAATAATCCCTTGAAAATATTGCCTAGCTGGATGAATTGTATCAATTTCGTGATTTATTGTTGCATGGTTTTTATGCATAAAATATGGTTATGTGTGGTAATTTCTTTAAAGGGAAGCATGAGAAACTTGCATACATGAAGATAGAGAAAGAGGTTATATTATCTTCTTTTTGAAAAAGAAATACTTGTTTGTTTACATGAAAATAATATCTAATAATTGTATAATTCTAAAGAAGGGAATATGTGTTGGGTACATTAAAGAAGGGTTGTTATGATAAGCTCTTGCATGCACAAGAATAGTCATTGTGTTATAGAGATATGTTCTTTGCATGGATAGAAGCACTATTGAGCTATATTTCTTTAGAAAAATTATATGTGATTACTTTTATGATATTATAAATATTATCTTAGTTTTTGCATATTTCTGTGGGGATTATCTTGAATCTAAGATGTCGGAAATTGCTCCACATTAGTCATTTTTTAATATCGATGCTTCAAGTCTACACCAAGACCCATCATATATGCTTGCAAGATTTGTGTTAGCATTCATTTGGAAACAATATACATTCGCATGCAGGAAACGACAACATGTTGTGTTAGCTTACACTGGAAAATATCCTTTTGGAAAGTATATGCATTTGCATGGATATGAACAACATTCATTATACTGGCTTTCTTTATGTATTTGTATGCACCAAAAGTAATAGCTGAAGGGTTAGTTTTGTTGATAAAGTTTATGTAATTCGCATGCACAATGTGTTAGTTTCCTTTAACGAAATGTCTGGAAAGTTGTAGTGATTTGTCTTGCAAGAATGTGTGCTTATGCGAGGCGAAATGTTAGTTAATATGGTATTGTATATAGACATGCATTGACGGTTATACACTTATAACTAATGCATTTGCAGTGTTGTTAAAGGAAGTATGTTGCAATAGTTTATTTAGATTGCATGTATGCCATGAATAGATGTTGAAGAATCACTATTAAAAATTGATTATTGATTGATTAATACTTTATGTAATCATGATATCAAAGTTTTCTAATGACACCAATGTTAGGAAAGGAAGGTGAATTGTGCAAAAGACAGATTATGTTTAATATTGTGGCAGGTAATGATCCATGCAGATAAGTTTGAGCTGCAAGATGGTCCACTAATTGTAATTAATAATATTATTATAATATTGGAGCTCAGCGCGTGAAGAATATATGCACAATACTTTGAGTGATTTGTGAATAAATGGGTAACCAAATGATGAGAGACATCAATTTTTGGAATAGTTTAAAGTTCGTGTCTTTATAACTAAAATTGCTACTTGTTTTCCCACAAATGCATGCAGTGTCTACAAGAACTGAAACTGGAATATTAACTTCTCAAGGATAAGTTGGAGTTTCTATTAGAGGTATTCTATGATTTAGAAATACAATCTCTTCTTACTTAACATATAAATCCTTGAAAATGAATTTATAATTTTGTTGGTAACGTATTAATTTTTAGTTGTGTTCTGGTAAATTGCAGCTTGAACAACAAATCCTGCGAGCTGGTGGATCCATACCTTTGACAAAATAAGTTTAATCATCATTAGTATCAGCGGATTAGGAAGAAATTTCTTATTCTAGGGATTGAGAATGATGAATGTTCATTTTGATCCAAAGAAATTACATCTGAAGCAGCGTTCATGCGTGTATATAGTCTTGTTTAGGACTAGAAAATCTATGAGATCAAATTTTCCCAAAAAACTTGTGAAGATCAAACCTTCCCACCTAACCATTGGACTACATCCTCCCCACTAAGATGATGCACACATTAATGTTTATATCTATGATATTTAGTCTCTAACACCAATATTTTCTTAATAAACCAATATTTTTTTAATATTAAAATATTTTTTTTGTTCTTTTCAGATCTGTGTATATATTATGTATTCAGCGTATCTTTCGTAAATGCTATCTAATTTAAAGCATATTTCTGAGTTTTAATATGGACTAGCATAGATCCATCTTAAATACGAATTTAACATGAGCCGAGACGAATCTAATTCTTCTAGTGTAAAAATTTTTTATGAACCACCATTAATTCATATGTTTGTATAGTTACTTTTTAATTTTTCATTATTTTTAGATTTTTCATCAAGCCTCCACGCAAAAATGGAATATCATACCTAAAAGTAATATAATATTTTCGGAAAATACCGTCCAATTAAGCATCTTTATGAGTTTTAATATAGAAACATTATAATAACAATAAACAGAATAGCTTCCCCGCAAACACTTGTCCAACTTTAGGCATCTTTTTGAGTTTTAACCGTGGATATGATATATGGACAGTAAATATTTATAAAATTGGTAAACATATTGATATTTTAATTTGAATTTTAATTTCAAATTTTAAGATTTGATTTATTTAATATAAATATGTAGTAATAACAAGTGATAAATATTTTAAAATATTTTATTATAAAGGAAATTTAAATGTTAATACAAAATTTTAGTGTTTTAAAAAACTCTTCTTATATATGTATAATCTTTTATGAAATTTAAAGTAGGCTTGTGTGGGATTTTATTTCTTTGTTATAATAATTTCATCAAATTTAATAAAGGCTTGGTTCCAAAAACAAATATTTATTGAATTATCAATTTTTAAAAAGTTACCTAAAACTTGCAAACGAGAAGTTTATAAGGTATTTGAGATTTTAAGTATGTTTTTGAGATTTTTAAGTATGTTATACTAAATGAGAAGTGATAATTAAATTTGTAATATAATTCTCATATCACTAACAAATAGTCAAAGTCAAAATGTTACTCTCATCACACTAACATATCATTTGAAATCAGTTTTTGCACATTTTTAAAGCATTTTATAATACCTATATCAGAGAATTCAATATTATAAAAATAAAATAAAAAAGTAATATTATAAAAGAAATGGTCAACATGTTCATGACGGTCTCTTGATGCTCCAAGAATTATTATAAAACTCAATATAATAGTAAATAGACTTTTTAATATGGGTCAACGGCTTAAGGTGGCTTTCTTTAAAAGTTGCTCATATCTTGCTTTTATTTGATTATTTATATCCCAGGGTTATATATCTTGCTTCTATTTGATTATTTATATCCCAGTGTGATGTATAACCCTGTCCGTCCGTTATAACAAAAAAAAAATTTAAATAATGTCAGCTCATAAAAAAATTGCATATGAAGAAATTGGATCCCTCTCGGCTCATGTTAGATCCGTATTTAAAATGGTTCTATGCTGGTGCATAAAGCCATATAAATGGAAATATCTTTTTTGGGGGTGCCCAAAGTGTGAAGAAACTAGATAGAAATTACATTTTTGTAGTTTTTTTTTTTTTATTTGGAAACAAAAATATTTTTAAATGTATTATTTGCTCTTATTTAATTGTCACAAGTTTGATTAAGCATTTTGGTTGAATAAAAAGTTGTATGAAGGTTTGAAATTCAAGGCGCTTGATGTCAATTAACTTTTCATATATCAAAGAAAAAAATTATGTGATGTGAAACAAGATAATGGATATGCTACTTCACACAGCATGTGAGGATGGGAGTAGAAGAGCACCCTACATGTATACACACCACTAACAAGTATAGAAAGGAGAGTGGGGTAGTGGGTTGATTTTAGGATAAAAGCAAGAAACCCTAAGGTGAGAAGAGAAAAGATGAAAGACAAAGAGTTTTAGATTTTGACTCTATTAAACTATGCCTATAGAATATTAATTTACTTCATTTAAGTTTCATATCAACAAATTAACAAAGAAAGGTAATTTAACAATCTAGAGTACTTTACATTAAAGAAATGGAGAGAAATATGAAAGGAACTTACTTTCAGCTTTGGTTTTATAGTTTTTAAATCTCTAGAGTTGAAGAAGAGAGTTGTGACAAGTCTTCAAGAGTGATCTACATCCCAAAAGGTCATATAAACTTAGCTCAACTTTATTACAAACCAAAACTTATACCTAATCCTCAGTACAAAGGGATAAACAAGAACACACACAAAACATCAAAACCTACTACCAAAAAAGATAAATTAATGGGAATGTTGAGTGGAGAGCCCTAGGTTATCTTAAGGGGGTTGATACTTCCTTTTCTATGGATGTGCTATAATCTCCATTAAGATTGTGGGGTTGAATTGTCCAACATATAATGGGCACTGTGCCAACAAAGCTTCTTTGGAATGAATCAACAAGCCTTAAAGGTTTTATCCAAGCTAATCATAAGGGATCCCTATAGAGGTTTTGGAGATCGTAGGTGTAAGAATCCCAACGACATGATAGAGATGGAAGAGTGTAAGATCAAGATGTATTGTAAATCCAAGTGTGTGTGCCTACAATAGATGGTTTTGAATAAATAAAAGTTCAAGAGAATCTTGTTAATTTTTGTTAGGGCTATGTTGTTCTTTACTTTGATAATTGCATTTCTTCATTAACACATTAAGTTCACCCCATAACATCATAACATTACTCATCATTAGTCAGCAGTATATGCAACTATATAGAAAGAATAATATC
Source organism: Pinus taeda (assembly GCA_000404065.3). Taxonomy (NCBI): domain Eukaryota; kingdom Viridiplantae; phylum Streptophyta; class Pinopsida; order Pinales; family Pinaceae; genus Pinus; species Pinus taeda. Next base: position 68,293 of record APFE031717146.1, on the reverse strand, counting down.
ATCATCATCAATACAGTAGAACATAAAGGAACAATAGAAGAAAAAATCTCACACATAGAGACACCAGGATTGGTCGGAGACCAGTGAAAAACCCACTATGGGGAAAACCCTTTCAAAATCTTCTTCTTATTAGATTTTCAGCAAATGTTTCAGCAAAAGGGAGTAAAATGATCCATATCTTCATCCATACAACTATCCATCAAAAAAAACCACACGACATCCATGAAATGAACCCAACAATGCTTATACTCAAAATTGTGATTCTAAAGTCTGTAATGAACCATCCATGTATGTGGTCAATTGTTGAACAGTGCGGTCAACTGTCAAACACTGCAGTCACTGAGAAAAATCTTCAGACAACTAAAATTTCATCATTTAGGTCATGGTCGCATGGAGGAGGATTCATGTGTGTGACTTGAAAGGTTCCAGATGCTCTTTGGAGCCTATAAGCTAGTGACTGCAGTCTGCAACTAAGGCTCAAAAACCATAGATGTCAGTCACATGGAGAAGTCGTTGAGCATGCGACTAAAAAATTTGAGTCGCATGGATGAGTCAATTAGCATGCGACTATGGTCAAGTTCTTCCTGTGTCATGCTTGCGACTGAGGCCCAAAACCTTAAAACAAGGATGCAAGCTTCAGACCCTGCAAATTCATCTTTGAGAGAACTCGTTCCCTCGCGGACGTGCCTCAGACGTATGTGATCCAAAAAATAAGAAAGAGAATAGAAGAATGTCTCATGATGATGTCCAAATAAAGTTGAGATCACTTGCATTTATAGCCTTCCAAGGGTGTCCAATTTTCTTTAGGGTTGACCTTATCAAAAATATGCATGTGGGATTTTCTTCATAAGTACACTTTCCCTTATCCAATTTGAGTGATCTTTAGGTCGATTTTGGTCCTCGAAAAGAGGAATTTATTGCAATCATTATCTCCATCAAATGAGTTGTCCAAAGTGAAATTTGACTGCATTTGCATATTTTAACACTCCCTCTCAATTAGGGAGAATTCCACCAATATCATGTCATGTATCTTGTCATCAAATCATATATAATCTCAAGTATCTCATCATCTTGTATCATCGTTGTTCATCTCGATTAATCTCTTGCTTATTCTTGCTTGTCTCTTGATTGTCCTTGCTCATATGTTGAATATTATCAAATCTAAAAGAAGAAGAATTTGTCATCAAAGGGGAGCCTAAGCTACCACTCTCTATTCATTTGGGAGTCATTGCTACCACATGAAATCTACGCTAGTGGGTAGCCCAATGCTACCACCCGGTAACATCGGTGGGGAGTCAGTTCTACGACCCGCATCAACATTGAAGAGCTTAAATTAAATTTGAAATTAATTAAATTAAGAAAAATTTATAAAAAAATAATTTGAATTAATCCAAAACATATTACAAATTGAATCAAAAGTGATATTAACATCACCTTCATCAAATTCAACAATTTTGAATACACCTAAAATTTAAAAATTTAAATCTACCCAATAAAATTACAATTATATCATTAGATTTACACCAAAAATAAAAATAAAAATTAAATAGAATTAATTAAATTTGAATTTAATCCAACTAAGAAAATTTTTATAAATAATTAATTTGAATTAATCCTAAACATATCATAAATTGAATCAATCATTAATCAACATTACCTTTACTAAACTAAATAATTTTGAAAATACCTAAAAATTTTTGAAATATATAGAATGAAACACACAAGAATTAAAATTAAAATTAAATTAAATTAAAAACTAATTAATTAATTCACATAAAAGCCAAATTTTAAAAAGATCCAAATATTTAATTAAAATTAATTAATATCACATAAATTCCATTAATTCAATCATACAAATCAATTGTTTATATACTAAATTACTCTAAATTAAATATAATATAATGAATTATGAAATTTACCAATATTATTAATATTATTAAAAAAATAAAAATTTCTATAATTACAAATTAAAAGAAACTAAAATTAATATTAATCACAATTAAAATAAGTTCAATATTGATTTATAACCCTAATAATATTATAAGATGACTAACTATAATAATTATTAAATATTATTAATTACTAATTAACCTAACCTAAAAATATGTCGACTACCATCATTCCCATTCTCTCACACCTCTACATATACATCCCGTTGAGATCTAGCTTATACATATTTTTTATCTATCCTGATGATGAGCCACAATGGATGGTCCGAAACGTTGATTTAAACAATCATGGATGTGATCATCCCGGAAGAAGAAAACACTACACAAGAGACTAATCGTAGAAGCCTTAGAACAATAAGCTTAAATTAATCTGGAACAACATTAGAGAACATATCATCAAGGAGCGCATCTCAACTTGGAACCATATAGGGGAGCATATCTCAACCCGAAATCTCGTGGGGGATCTAAACATCTACGACCCCATATCGAGCACATATCGAGCAATAGGTGATTTAGGGGAACTACTACTCAACCCATCCTATTTCCTATCGATCTTCCCAACAATGACCCTCAAGATTCATATGGTAGAACACTTTCATCATAATCTGATATTGGGCAAGATACTAAATTACCAAAGGTAAGGATCACACACCCCCAAGCCTCCTTAACTAGTTGGCCAAATGGAAAGGGACAATCCCAACAAGCCTAGCTTGTGGGTATGATGGCAACTGGGGTATACTATACAAAGACCAAGATAAGGTAGCTACTACTCCAACCATATGGATAACAGATAGGGGTGATACCCTATTGTCCAGAGATCCCTCAACCCCAGATCCCTCCATCTCAATTCCACACCTTGGGAGCTCGGAAAAGGGGGAAGAGTTAGCTCAACGTCCTCAATCAGCGATGCTCTCTGTAGATCAACAACATATCATCATGCTCATATCTGGTAATCATAATGTCTCAATAATAGTTGTTTCTGATTCATACAAGACATCAAATCAAATATCATATTAGAACAAAAATATATATATCACAAAAAGGGTACCATAGTCATCCTCCCTCTCAAGGAGGTGCCAACCACAAGCCTGAGCTTGTATCATATAGTGACATTGTCTCAATATATGAAGGTATCTCAGACTCAATTATATATGGGATTTTGTGCCAGTCGGATCCTCTCATTTTTATCATAATGTATCACTTTCATATTCAGAACTTGCCTAAACAACTTTCTAAGGAGCCTTTTTATCTTGCCTCACAATTGGTCATGTTAGCCACATCGTACTCAACCTTGGTTGTACTTAAATCTATGAACTTCTCATCCAAAACATCATGGCAGATCTCATACTAGTTAGCATCCGAATGTGCTCGATAATAACTATCTCACTCATCATCAGTACATCCATGCAGTAACATATCATAGGAAGAATATCTCATATTAGAAATTTTTCATCCCATGTAAATATCTCAAAGGGTGCTCAACGGCAACTCAATGCATATGAAGGGGATCATTCATGAATTCGATCAGGTTCTATGAACAACATATGTGGATGGTTGTTCAAGTAGAACATCAATGTTTCAATCAGCTGTCGGTTGCCAAGTCAGGTTTAACAATACCTTTTCATAACTTCTTGAAATTCAATCGAAGTGTCCAAGGATTTGCATTTCCACTTTCCAACAATTCTTTAATAGCTTCGCAATATAGATTTTATTTCATGTCATGAGTCATTATTTTGAGCTTCAGAAGCCACCTCCCTCTTACTTTGATCATCAGAGGCTCATTACCTATCAAGAGTAGACCATCAGTGTATAAAATCGAAATCAAAGTCATACCTTGGACCACTTTTGAAGTAGAGGTTTGGATCGACACATCATCCTGGCTTCACCAGATAACTCTTAATGCGGACATATCAGAATCAAGGAGCTTGCTTCATACAATTCTTTCTGCAATCATAACACTTAACCAAAGAAATATGTTTAGCCTTACACAAATCAATATTGTGCAATCAAATCAACTACGTTAGCTTATCAAATAATAGATGTTAGATCAGAACTAATATCAAAATCATCAATATCACAGTATCAATTCTTTAGACCAAGTGACAGGTAGAGCTTTCATTTCTTTTAACATGTCAACAAGATGTCATCAAGTCATCCTCATGATCATAATAAATGCAAATGCATACACGAAGAATAAGTCGTGCAGGTTCCATCCATTTATTGTGAGATTGCTTCATACTAAATCACAATTGTTTATACTTCAACCAATCTATCACAACTAATGATGTCAACACAGAATACCAATATAAATCACTGAAAGTCACGATGCCCATATAGCATTGCCATCAAGGAAAATCATTAGTGGTAAAATTAGTCATCACATCAAATCCTATATTTTATATCACAGTGATATCTATAGCCCAAAACATATCAATTCAAAGTTCTAAATCATTATCAAGTATCATGTCAAAACTCCAAACACTGCTCATTTATATCAATCATCCAAATCATGTCAAGCTCTTGCAACTATTATCAGATATTTTCATATACTATTCTCAATGGATAAATCACAATATGCATATCCGGATCACATGGAAACACAACGTTAATCAACATATTCACATTATAGTAAAACATTCAAACTTCCTTGCACATAGAATTTTTTGTTGTTTGCTCCATGTCAATAGGACTAACATCCTTCAAGTGAACATCTGTTTCCATGCACAAAACATCATTTCTGTGTCCTACAGGCATAAACCCATAGGCCTTCTTTTTGTGTGGTTGAGAGGCTACACTCGCATCCTTGACCTTACTTACATGCAAATGAGAGGCTATAATCACACCTGTAAGCTTGCTTTCGTGCGACTGAGGCTTAGAGTAAGGGAAAACTCTCTCTTCTCATATCATAAATATTCTACAAACCAAAAATAACATATATTTGTCTATTCATATCCATAAATCAGACTTCAATGGTAAATAATATACATATAATGCAAAAGATAATGGGAGTAAGAATATTATAGAGATATTCTACCTCTGAATGGGAATCCACTTCAGTCATGTTCATTCATGCCATCAACCTGTCTATAATGTTATCATGCATCAGCAGTTATATTACATCATAAAGTTAGACTCTCTCATATATTTATCATGATTATATCATGTTAGCATCACCTAATTCACCATGACATCATTCTTTCATCAAGGGTTAGTGTCAAATAGCTAATAAAAGTATACTTCAATAGTCATGATCACAACACTACTTCTTTGTCACATAACACAATCCATCAAGTCAAGGAATTCAATTTTACCATGTGCCATAATTACTAAACACATTAAAACATAACCATGGTCAACAAATACTTGAATATCAATCTCATTGTTATACTTCTATCATCATGGCTACCATGCTTTTTGAAAACAATATCAATAGTGTC
>APFE031717146.1:0-23736 GCA_000404065.3 Pinus taeda | reverse complement strand
GTAAGAATAGGCAAAGTTAACGAAAAAGTGAACAGGAATAAAATAAGAAAAAGTTAAATAAGAAAGAGTTAAATTAAGAAAAATATTGAATTAAGTAAAACTTAAAACAAATAAATAAAAGCCCGCATGTTGACTCATGGATTGTGTGCATGTGGATCTATTTCCAATCCCTTTCCATTTTTGTATCCTTTTGTTCGATTTAATGGACGAAATGGGGATGAGAAGCATTATTCATTCATTTGGAAGGAAAGTGTTGTGAGACAAAGGATTCCCTAGTAGTGGTAGTTGACTAAGGGCTCGGGGGTGCCAGCTATAAAAAGATTATGTGCAATTGAGCCTATCGTGGGGTGGAGAATCGTTCCCAAAATGTTGTTGCAGTCAACAAGATATAAGTAGTGTTACAACTCTAGAATCACATGTGAGGTATATCATCACTACAGGTAAGTCTTATTTTCTTGTGGCTTTTCAAAACTTCTATATTATTTAGTTGAACAATTATATGTTGATTATTAATCGCATCAATCAATGTAATTAGTTGTATATTTTAATTTCGAGTTGTTACACACATTATCTACAGTCTTCTCAACCATATAGGATGCTACTCCAACTAGGAACCGTCAGGAAAGTTCTCTCCAATCTGAGGGGGTCCTTTTCACTCTCTCTACAGATGAGTTCAATGCATGACTGTCATTCTTGTGATTCCTCCATCAATCATAAAATAAGCAAATTATCTGCATAATAACCATCTGCTTTTTCTTCTAACACAATCCAAGAACAATTTTGCAATATTCATATTGGGGGATTAGACAATATGGCATAATATTGTCATCATCTTTAGCACTTCAACTCTTTATGTGTATGTTCTGCTTGTCTAATTTCCTATTCTTGAAATTTCTGTTATTGCAAGTATTTTTGTCAAAAGTTTTATGTTACTTAGATGCTCCATATACATTGCACATTCAATTGTTTTTCTTTCTCTATCACTACAGTTTGTTATATAGAGTCTATATTTTGATAAATTACATGAAGGATATATGTGACTCAGACTTCCTATGGCCCACTGACCTCTTGGCTAACAAATTTTACAATTATTGTCAATTAGATGTCGACAAAATCTGACTAACATGACTTTAGACTTCTAAAAACTATCCTTCATATAAGTTTTTTATAAACAAAATCCATATTAAAACATTGTATTCCTACCATATTTCCTTTTTCTAACCATTAAATTTAAATGCTATAATGTTAGAATAATTTGAGAATATCTATAAAGCGGAGCTTTGCAACAACCTAAAGATTCTTTACAAATACCATTCATCATTGAAATAAAATACATTTTTGTTCTAATTAATGAGCACCCATGCTTAAAACTTGTCAACTCTCTATGTATATAGTATTTGAAGCTTCTTCGTTAAATTTAAATCACAAATGCCCAATCTTTGGGATGCATGACTCCTCCTCCAATACACTGGTTTACTAGCGTCACATATCAACCAACACCACATTTCTACCAGCATACCTGAAAGTCAACTTCTTGGATAGAAATATATGATAGGGCATTCCAACTTTTTCTTGTTATTCACATCATTTTCAATCATAAACATTCCATTGCAAGTCGATTGTTATTGGTTGTCAACTGATGACCAAGTCAAAAAGCACATTACCCAGTCAATCCTCACATTAAGCAAGACAACAACGAACCTCTACTACGCGGTCGAAGTCAATGGTTGCCCCATGTTGATTCAAAGTTGATGAGAACTTGTTCGAACATCATGTTCATATGAATTCAATTAATATATTAACACCACATTTTCCTAACTAGTCGATGGTTCATCAAGTTAGCACTATTATGTTATATATGTATTTGTTGCGGTATACTTATGTCGCCTCAATGTTGAATGTCACTCACTCTTCTAAAATGTGGATGTACATCCAAAAACAAATCGCAAAAAATGCCATTAACCGCTTTCACAACTCTGTTCGACACCCAAGCTGGGAATCAATTTTATTCATTTTCAAAACGCTAATGGCCAAATAATTCAACAGTCAGAAGATATTTTTCGGAAAACATAGAGAAATTAAATCCTAGAACTAGTCAAATACTCCACTAATTGGGTGTAAGTCGACCATCCAACCAGTCGTCCACATGCATACATTGACCACTTCAACTCAAACATATTGGGTCGACTCCAATCTTTGTTATTTCCAATGTTTTTGCCTTTGTCAGGTTGGCCTCCTCCAAAAAGGGAAAAAATGAGTTTTCTTATTTAATACAAGTCTAAACTATCCATAAAATCCATTGGTTGTCTTTGGTGCATTCTATGAGACTTTTCCTCTTTAAAACTTTGTGGCGGAGATAACAAACCCGTGCTAAAGTAGCAATTTAGAATGGTTCTAGTCTACAGGGAATTATGTAGTGTTGAATGCTAAAGATTAGGGTTATTCCTTTGCGTCTATCTTATGCTTGAAACTCAAGTTTTTGTCTTGCTTGGTCAACTCACCTCCTCATATTGATTGCTTGATATGTTTTGATGTGATAGTCGAGGTTGACCATGCACAAAACAAAAACAAAGTTCGATCTCTGACACTGCTCCATTATAAATATTTCTACAACAAAATAGTGGAGGCTCTTGAAAATTAAATGAAGAAGTAAATATTTTCTTGGGCCATTTTGAAAACATGAGGCCCAAACCTGGAATTTGAAAACCGGCTTTAATCGACGAGAAGCAATGTATCATAAAAATATGTCTTTTCTTCCGCAAGTCTTCACGTTCTCTTTGTCATGATCTTTTTCTTTTTACAGGCCTTAAATTTTGGCGTTATAGGTCTTTAGTTTTGATGCAATAGCATCCACATGCTTCTACGTACTTTCTTGCATTTCTTGAAAAATTTGGACATGCAACATTTTCATTTGATCTTATCATCTTCACTTTTTTCCCTTTGCAGATTCATATTTTCATAATATTTTTCTTCTTTTGGGAGTCTTTGACATCAACATTTGCAACATCCACAAAAATTTATGGGCCTCAACTTACATCATTTGAAAATTTTAACTTGCAACTTCTTCAATTACATCATCCTCTTCACTTGCAGGTTCGAACTACCTTCATTCGTTACTGTTGTCACCCGACCAAATGGAGAGGCAATGATGCCAGATGTTATAAATATACAATAAGCATGAACAGACTATATCTTGATATGAACAAATACACACACAAACATATAGAAAGAACAACAGAATATTGGGAAGGAATTCCAACAAAGGTTCTATTAGAATTCGAGTATATTTATACATAGATGATATGAATGGAGCGGTTGTACCAGCTGTCAACCAACCTTCATTCACTTTATCTTACAAATTTATCGAGGATTAGTGACATTTACGCAATACATAATATATGATGACAACATAGGTTGAAATACCCTTACAACAACTACCTTCAAGCTCTTTAGCTCATAAGACCCCACCTACAAGGGAAGAAGAGGCCAAGGTTCCTTCATCTTCTTCTACAACAACTATGATAACCCTGAGAAAAGATGATATCTGATTTCATGCATGACCGCCTTATCAGTCACGTACTCTGGTAAAATATATGGTGACTTTTGGGAACCAAAGACTCTGATGTAGGTGCCCTGGGAAGAAGCGAACCAATCTGCAACTTCATTCACCACTTCTTTAGCTTGATCCATCATGCAGGGTGCCTATTATTCAAAAATCATCTAATAGAGGACAACAAAGAAGTGCTCAACCATCTTGCCATAAACTCCTTTGTAACTAAATTATGAGAGTAGCTTGCAATATATATTGATAAAGAGAGACTATTGAGACCAATTCCATTCTAGACCCAAGAACTTGTTTAATCATGCATAGATTTCATCGAGCAAGTATGTAGACATGAAGAACTAAGTTTGCTCATTTTCTTCATCCTTCTTCGCCTTTGATACATTTATCTACAGTTGTTGGGAAAATACCTCTACCCAATTAAATATATTTCCTTGTGTGACTATTCAGTGAAGCATGAAGATCCATCCTTCATCAAAAAAATCAGTGCTTTCATGTTTGTACAGCTTGCAATGCATTTCCTTGAGATAATAATAAACCTTTCTCAATGATTTGATCTTGTAATTCCCCTTTGGCTTCTGGAAAAACTTAACTAGTTCTTACCACCATGATCCAGTCACATCTCTAATGTTTAGATAACCCCACGCTGCATAATACTGAGAGTTGAGATAAGCTTGTGGCTTAGGCAACATGTAGTAGGAATGTAGATCAAGTGGCCAATATGATGTAAGCTCATGCCCACCTAAACTACTAAGAACCATGTTCTTAGTGTCTAGACCCTGTAATATCCATGTACATTTCCCTATCTTCAAGGTCCTCTGGGAACTTTTTCTTGTTAAAAGCATCTTTGATGGTCACCCATGATATAATGGTGGACTTATGCACAAAGCTCCTGGTGTCTAGCAAGATATATGACCCTGATTTAGAACTCTTTATATGACCTTCAATGCTACTTTCAGTGAGTTCCTTAGATGGTGCTTGTCTTCTAATGGGAGGCATGGTGTCTGTAGAATATGTAAGACTGATAGGCTCCTAGTTAGTAGCACCTACAAACGAAGATGCACTCATGGCGATATAAAGTTAGTTCCTCAAATAATCACTTAATCTATCAAGTTATCAAACTCACAAGGAAATCACTGGGAGGAATGATTGTGCAAGGATTGAAGAGGAAATGTTGAGGCAAGAGTGACTTGACCGGTCACTAGAAGTGTGCATTGTGCAATGATGGAGAGGAGATATTGTGCAAGCTTGATTAGCAGGGGAGGTATTGACAACTTGAGGCTTATGAATATGCAATGTGCGGTTGTTGAGAGAGAGAGGCTACTTGACTGCAAAATTTGCATTCACAGTGGGTAAGGGATGGAAGAACACCAATTGGAACTACACATTGTGTAGTTTAGGATGGGGATTATGCAATGCACAGTCACAGATGGCAGAGAAGGCATCACTCGTGACTAGAATTCTACAATGCGCAATTGGAGAGAGAGAGAGAGGCCTTGGGAGGTGTGCATGTCAGATTAGCAGAGAAGAAGGCCTAAATGATGCACAGTTACATTAACGAAGAGGTAGATCACTGAGTCGAAATTCCGCTAAGCATGGATTGAAAACAAGCAATGAGGATTGCGAGAAGATAACATTCATAAATAGACTGAACTGCCATGATTACAAGAAAGCGAAATGACTTGGAATGTGAAGCAACACTAGAAAATAGACAAGAAAGAGGAAAATGAAACATGAAACATTTAAATATAGCAAAAGTGACACTTGTTATGAGAAAAGCAAGGTAAAACGCCACTTACAAAAGAAAAAATGACAAAATTGATAGTAAAAGAAACAAAAAGCAACAATTATGAAACTTACCCGAAATAATGATGCACATGCATGCAAAATCTCCTTGTGCTCAAGGAATGTGTAGAGCTCCAAAGATAACTGTGAGAATGAGCTCTAGGCTAGCTTGTTATATAGGTGAGCACTCATAGATTTAAGGTTAGGGTTTGAAACTACATGTCGAGAATCTAGGACCTAGGGCTAGTTAGTTGCCACTTGTGACTAAGTCAACTTTGGAAATTGTGCCACACTATCAACAATTGGTGCGGAGTAACTAACCACAAAGAGTGTATAGTGCATGTTCACAAAGAGTGTGTAGTGCTTGTCTCTAGAAATTGTGCAGTTCATTGATACAAGGGACTACACAATCAACGGGCACAAGAGACTGTACAGTTTCATATCACAAGAGACTGTGGAGTTCATTGTCAAAGGAGATTGCATAGTTGTTGTTGTTAAGACTTTCACAGTCACTACCATTAAGGAGTGCCCAGTTGTGATTAGCAAGCAATGACTGTCAACATGGAGTGTGCAATTGAGGGCTACAAGCTAGGTAAGCAAGATCAAGAAGTTGTGACACTTGATATCACTATAAAATGACTTGATACTTAGACAAATAAGACCAAGGATGACCTAAGTAACCCAGGATGATAGTTCACAAGACCAAAAGGAGGCTCCAAAATTAGAATATAGGCAAAATTTTGGAAGGATGTTGTAGCAGCTACAACACTTGGTGATTCATTGGAAGAAATCCAACTTCTCTATCTGAGTCGAACTTTATGCACAATGTCTAGCTTTCAAGAAGTATTGTTTCATCGTATTGTTCATGATAACTTCCTTACTTAGCCTGACTACCGATGTAGTTTCCTTTATTCCTCTCATCGACTTAACACATTCATAAAGCAAGTCAAACTTTATTTGTTTCAATTAGGGAGTAGGAGTATGTAAATAAGCAAGTTTAAGATGTCAGAGTTTAATGCCATATCTAGTGTTGCTCTGCTACCAACAAGCTTGTTCTGTACCCCGGTTGTTGTAATCTAGGGAAAATTGCACATGGTTACCAAGAACATAGACATCAAGTATTCACATATCAAAGCACATAATAGAGAGGAAGAGAAGAGATACAAGTAGTGGAGAACTAGCAGAAGCGCACTTTATATTATGTCTCTTAAAAGATAATTAGAACAAATACATTGATGATAGACAATTATTTATATCATGTCAGGACAGACACAACTGTCTAACTATCTAACTTGATTTTAACTAATCCAACATTAGTTATCATCTTAATAGCCATCTTTACATTGTATATTTTCCGACTCGACTCGACAAGTTGACTGAGTCAACTAGCCCCTCCAACATCTTCCCTACCCTCAAAGCCTTCTTTGTCTCAAAGAAGGGGAGATTTGGAGTCATACAAAAATACAAAACATGATTTATACAATTCATTAATGGCTCTCTAAGAGTCGAAAATTTTACAAAATTTTGATACATAATAATTTACATTGAATAATAAAAGATAGATTAAGGCATATTTTCTAGTACTTCTTCAACAAGTGTTTCTGAAGGCTCCGTCAGGACTTTGTGAGTTGGTTCTATTGAGTGATGCACTGCTTGTTCAACTTCAACTTTATACGATTGTTGTTTTGAGGTTGCAGCACATGTCGAGATATTGGGTGCATAAAATTGATGGGTGGGTTGTGGCGATTGTGGTGATGAAGAATGAATTGGTAGTTTGGAAAAGCAGTTTGATAAATAACTGGTGCAAAAATATGCAGATGGTCATCAAATATTAACCATTCATGAACCGCTAACCTTGCCTCAGCACTTGATTCCTTAAGGTCCGATAGGAACTAAACTCTTTCTTCCAATGGGGTTTCTTCTGATACCCTTTAGTTGAAAGGTTTGGTCTATTCAAGCTACAAGACTTGATTAAGTATTCCCTACAAAAATTCTGACACATTATTGGCTTCCAGTTGTGCTTTGTTTCCTTCTCTGAGCCATTGGCACTCATTTTGCATCAAATTTACATATATTTCCCATTCTTGTTCCAACTTATTGTCTAGTGCTTACTTAGCTCTTGGATCTGCAACTTCCCTCAAAGCCAAGTCACGAATAACCATGTCCTATGCTCTGATGCGACTGTGGGTAGAGGACAAATAGGTGGGGTAGTTTTTCTGTATAATCATTAAAGTAGCTCCTCTGTCAAGTGTACAGTCCAATGTTTTTTTGGCTGCCCAAAATTCATGATGATCCTTTTGGAGTATCTCTAAGAACTTTTTGCTTCCAACCACTATTATTTTGGACTGTAACTCTATTATTTGTGTATTAAATTGTTCATTTTTATCAATCAACTAATACACCAACTATTGGAATCCGACGATATGATCATCAACTTGGGTTGGAATTTCATTATTAACTTTTTTTGCTGCCTGGTGCTAATAATCCAACCAAGTCTCCCTTTCTCATTCTTGTCTCTATTGAAGTTTATGGGTATCTTTCTTCTTGTTTTTCATCCATAATTTAGCTTCTTTTACAGAATGCTCTAAAACTTCAAAATTTTGCTTGTCACTAGCAAGCTTTAAGTCAGCATACTTAGTGTGAATGTCAATAAATTCCTTCTTGACTTGAGTTCCTAGCATACTTGTTGAAATCGATTCAGATGACATTGTACCAGTTGAAGTAGTCTAAGTGACTATTGGACTATTTGATGGTACTTCAGTTGTTATTTCTTTTTGTTGTTCTATCGACACAATCATCGTATGTTGAGTTTGCAGATTCTAAGTTATAATTGTGTCATCTGATTGAGTACGTTCTGTTGAATTATCCTATGAGTTTTGCTTATATGACAGACTTTGATCATATTGATGTTGCTACTCTTCAATATGCGTCAGAGAATTGGGTGGTGTCTCCTTGCTTAAATCAATTTCAGTCACTTCAGTCTTGGGTTGGATGTGTGCATCCTACTCTGTTTGGTTATGTTCCTGGCGGGAAGTATCGTTATGCTCCTGACTAACACTACCATTATGGTCATTAGTAGAAGTTCCATTTTGCATAGGATTTATGTCCTAGTGAAGCTTGATAAATTTCTTGCATCTTCTATCAAATATTATCCACAAAAGATTCCTTGGCAGTTCCTACAGCTTGTTGTATATCTACTTCAACAGATGAAACCGTTGTTTTTGTTTTTCAAGGTTTTTTAACTGCTTTACCTTTTTCCTTAGTAGATTCAATCACTTTTCAAACAACTTTGTTGAGTTGTTGTTGTTGCTGAGGGTTCTGCAGACGAATTTCTGATAGTGCTTCTTCCAATTGAATTCTTTTAGAGGAAGTCAGAGTAGTTTGGGACTATGTGACTCTTTCCGACTAGACTTCTATAATGGCTTCGCTAGGGGAACAAACATATCAACTTTGAAGAGATGAAGGTATAATTCAACTTTTGTCTCCGCTTCTAACTCCACATCAAAGAGCAGGGTAATAATGTCTCAAGAGGGGTCTAAGACTCCAAGAGGAATAGGGTAGTTTGTATTAGACTGTCAGCGTAGCTCATCAAACACTTGTTCAATAGCAAGCTGATAGGGAATTTCTTGAGGATCCACCTCGACGGAATTATTATACCAAACTTTGGTAACATTCAAACATAATTGTATGTGGGAACTGGGTGGTAATGCACAATGGACATGATATAGAACTCTCCAACTATTGGAGGATGACTTAATATTCAATAACCAATTTATGAATAACTCATGGGGACCTAGAGACTGTGGTCTCCCCAACCATCCATATGAAAAAATCTTAAAATTATTCATGAGTGGCATATCTTTCCCAGTAAAGTCGATCTCTCTAACTAGCAAACTAGACTTCATGGCTAACCAAATGATAAAATAAAAAAAGCAGATATATTTACTTGAATTCTGGAAGTCCTAACAGTTGGTCTTGATAAGGTCCGTGAGATATTCCACCTAATTGTATGTCTTCTTAGAGGCCACTATCTCACCAATTACTCCTTACATATTTAATTTGACATCCAAGGCTCGACTAGCAGGTGTGAGACATAGGGAAACAATCATACACTTCCATCTTACCAGAGGCTCATCGACTTGGCTAATCACTAACCCTCATGATTTCTTTCTAGATGTTCCACCAGTGAATTTTGTAATCCATTTGTTAGTTGTATTAGGCACCTTTTCTCCTTTGTATGGTAGTCCTGTAATCAAGTGGATGGTAGTCTTGGAAATCGAATGATGTCAGGAAAGCTAGAGCTTCCCATTTCGATATCTACTTATCAAATATTTTGTAGCCTCTCTTCTTTCATACCATGGATATCTTCTATCGGTGGGGCACCGAGAATGTCACATATTCATGCCTTCTCTAACCAAATAAATGACTCATAATGTTTTTTTCCAAGAAGGTTCATCCACCTTTCCCCACTTTATGTGGTGCATGCAAACTTTGAGTTCTATTTTATCTGCAAAATCGAACCTCGCCTTGGTTTGTGGCTCGAATGTAACCTCATTGTCCTCAAAACAAACTTTTCTCTTTGCCATCGCAAAATCACTCTGGAATTTTGCAGTTTTCAAGCAATTTAGCAGCTCAAAATCATAAATCACAGGGCTCGGGATGTCTAGAATATCGTCAAGGTCACATTTGACATTAACAATAATTCTAGCAAGAATTAGTCACACGCGAGGCTTCATCGGTTTTAATTGAATTGGAATTAAATGTGACTTCATTCCTCTTGCTTCCTCTTTTGTGAATTGTCTTGTCGAATTTTCATTTGATCCTCCAACATCACATAGCATGTGCATGCCACCTGATCGCCACCTTCTTTGTAGAGTGGTGACTGATTTTGTGATGATTTGAGTTGATTTCTAGCGTACGTCTAATAGTGATGGGACTTGTGGAGAATGTGACATGTCATGATTGGATTGATTTATTTCGTTATTTTGATTTTTAAATTCTAATTTTTTCCTCTTGTGAACTACGTTGTCAGACTTGTGCGCTTGGCATTTGTTTGCAAATGGTTTTCTAAAACTACCTCCCAATACGTGGTCGAGGCCTTTATCCTAATTATCTATCTTATAAAAATTTTATCTGTGTCCATGATCTGTCGAATGATTCTTTTTCTCTTTGGGTAGGTTTCAAACTTTCTCTCTTGATTTGACTGTTGAATCAGATCCTTTATAATGTTCTCTAATTGTTTCTTTGCGTTCTTGTAGCCTTTTGTCCTTGGGATGATATCAATCCATATTTTGTTTAGCTATGTTTTCTAAGAGATTATGCAAATCCACTTCGTGTTCCATGTTTTTATCATATTTGTCTACTTGATTTGTGATTTCTCTCTCTTTATTAGATCTCCAATTGTTGTGTCATTTATTTTATTTCTAATCTATAACTAGTTTTTGTAATGAACTTTCTAAATTATCCTTAAGAAAGGAAAAATACTAATTCTACAAATTGTTTGGTCGGTTAGCCTGCCACAGAGTGGTTTTCAAGCTAACCCATGTCCCTGGTGCCTTAGAAAGGTTTTCACTAGGAACACACCATTGTTGTTAAGGGACATACTTCTTGAGTCAGGCACCGTTGACAAGTGACTTGAATAGGTGCCCTTGTAATGTCTTTAACTGTATAGCTCCTAAAGGTTGTATTTCTTCATTGACAAAGGGTCCTAGCCATGAAATTTATATTTTCCTTAGTTTATCCTTCACCCAGTTGTCGTATAGAAAAACTAAATCACTGACTTTAAAATTCTTCATTTGCAAGTTTCTACTGTGCCATTATTTTTGTTGGTCTTGTTGACGATACTGGAAATATGTCAACCAAGGGGGTCTCCCCAATATGAAGTCCCAACTAGACCTCACACCATTTGGAGTAGGAGCCCCATTCGGGAAATAAGGTCAATTGCCATTATTCTTAGGAATTTTCCTTGGCTATAATTATCAGCGTGGGATATTATACAAACAATCTTTGAAACAAGCAAGTTGACATTGTGAGGCATACAATTGCAATATATATAAGGTACTTTCATGGAATGGAAAAGAGGGAGTGTGCCTCTAGAAGAAAGGTATTAGTACTATCCTAAAAGAGACACATAATAGCATGAAATAATCATTGATTAACCTACAAAGTAGTTCACAAGATAACCATGATCATAAAAGCAAGTAACAATGCTTCAACAAGATGCATACCAAAGCCAACGAAATAGCTCATTTTCATTAGTATGTGTTAACATAGACATACACCACAAACAATGAAATAATAGTCTCACAATCATTCATGAGATATGCATGAAAGTGCGTCAGCTCTGAGAGATTCATATATTAATTGAAAGTCCCAAGATATACAATTACAATGCTACCACACTAATCCCAATATGGAACATTAAGTCACTACTTTCTCCTGAAAAT
The DNA here is from genome assembly GCA_000404065.3 of Pinus taeda. NCBI lineage: Eukaryota > Viridiplantae > Streptophyta > Pinopsida > Pinales > Pinaceae > Pinus > Pinus taeda. Next base: position 11,943 of record APFE031717146.1, on the reverse strand, counting down.
AAAGATCGTCTCTCTTATGACAAACTAGAGAAGCCAAGGTGAAAAGTCCCAAAAGTCCATTTTCTTGAGCTATGAGGGTGAATTAATAACAAATCAAGTGATTCTCCACCTCCCACTTGACTCTTGACCTCCCTCGTGACTCTTGAGCTCCTACTATGACTTTTCAAATTCTTATGTGACCTTTGAGCTTCTACATGACTTTAGAACTTTGTAGTGACTTTTCACATTCCATGTGGGACCCTTGGGCTTCCACACATTTTACATTACATAATTACATTCCCCATGTGATGTGGTAAAATATTTTGACTCATATGATTTTTCTAATGACACTTTGAGAAGCCATGACTTGGTGACGGTGACATAAGACTTCATTTCATAAATGCAAATATTTTATCTTTATTGTTATGACTTTGACTTCTCCATGATGGACCTTTGTCTGTTATTCATCTTCACACTCTAAAGGGTCTACGTGAGTGTCAGAACCTTCCAATTCAGCATAAGTTTCCATCCTTTTGTCTTGGTCCAAGATTCCTTCATATCCTTCATGATGGTTCTTCCTTTTAATCCTTTGCAAGTGCTCTCTTATAGCCTCTCCTTGATTATCTCCCTTGAGTATGACCTTACCATGTTGCAATGATAACACCTGCAGATGAATTCCACTCATGAAAATCCAACATCATTATAGAAACCACTTATTCTACATTTTCTTGTTAATGGAAGATATTAACTATGATGAGGCAACAGGCAAGGGCTTTAAGAGAAGTAGACTAAGAATTGCACAGGTGAGGACTATAGGGACCCAAGGATAACCACACTATCCTCTGGAACTACGTAATGCACAATTAGGGAAGGTTATTAAAGGTCCTGCATAGTGGGGAAGTCCAGGAGACAAGATGATGGGCTTGTTGATTAAGAATGTGCAGTGCGTAGTACTCAAGGAAGAGGAGGCAGAGAATGCGTAGTTGAGAATCACAGAGACTAAGGGAAGACCTCATTGTCCACTAAAACTGTGTAATGCATAGTAGGAGGAAAGCCATGACAAGGTATTTCATAATGAGGGGTTTCAATCAAAAGGAGTGAAAGACGAGTCACTGTAACTACGTAATGATTGAGGGACATACTCAGTGAATTGCACAGTTGAGGGGCTCAGTGACCTAGAAGTGACCTTCTGCTCACTAGAACTGTGAAATGTGTAGTAGGAGTCCCATCAATTGAAGGGATTGCTCAATTGGGCAAGCTAGGGAGGCATGGAGGCAAGGTTGCACATTGTAACTACACAATGCGCAATAGCTGAAGAGGAGGCTTGGGAGATTGCACAGTTGGGAAAGTTAATGACACACGGAGGCTCCACTATCCAATCACTACAAATGAGAAATGCAAAATTTAGAGCAAGATAGGACAAGATACTACATAGTTGAGGGAGTTAGTAATGTAGTACGGCATGCTTTCTCACTGTGATTACACAATTCACAGTTCTGGAAGGAATGGGGCAAGTGATTACATAGTTGAGAAGGTCAAGGACTGAGATAGGCCTGACTGTTGATTGAGATTGAGCAATGCACAGTGGAAACTTGACTAAGCAGTGATTTTCCATTTTGCAGATGCAGGAGGTAGGGACTAAGCATTGGAATTACACAATGTGCAGTTCTTGGAGGTAGAGACCAGGCAGTGTGTAGTTCCAAGAGGCAAGGATTCTTTGTTGTGACTTAAGACTATGCAGTGCGCAGATCCTGGATGGAGAAAAGGTGGCAAGTTGCAAAGATAGTGAAAGCTATGAAACATGACTAAGTGTGGGATTAGTCAGACAAGAGAGCAGCAAGACATGCAAGCCATTCCTAGAATAGTGATCTCACATTTGTATAACATCAACACAAGCCAATAGAATGCACAATACCTAAAATCGACACGCATACCTTGAATCAATAGAAAAGCGACACTTATTTCTAAGTGTGACAATTGAAACGTAGCTTTGTGACACTTAGAATACAAGTTACGACACAAGTGTCAACTGCAACCATAAAGTGCACCAAGTTGTGGGAGAGTGTCTAGTGCATATTCTTATGATATATATAATCAACTAATGCAAAATAGTGTTATAGAGCTGCCTCTAGTAGTGTGCTAAGGTGCACCACATGCAGGAGTGCAAACGGTTAAAAGTGACACTTGTGATAGTAATAAAAAGTGAAAACGACACCTGCAAAAGCTATAAAAATGTGAAAGAAACACATGTTAAAATGAAGAGAAATAAACAGTGACACTTGTGAAAGAAAAAGCAAGCAAAAGTGACATTCGCAAAAGTGAAAGCGACATTTTTGAAAGCAAAAGGTGCACAAAAGCGACAGTTGAGAAGACTCAATGGAATGATGGTACACTTACAACTAATTGTGGGAGAGACTATCAACTGGAATTGCACATTGAGTGTATATAGGGATTGTGCAGTATATGTCTCTAAGAAATCCACAATCACTACCACTAGAGACAGTGCAAGCACTGTCTTTTAGGACTGTGTAGTCATCATCCACAAGGAACTGTGTAATCATTGTCCTTAAGCACTGCGCAATCACTGTTATTAGGATTTATGCAATGACTATCATCAAGGATTATGTGGTGCTTGACTTTCCAGGGTGCACATTGACTGTTAGGCTTGCTAGATAAGGGTGTGATTATGAATACATCAAAGGCTAGGCATGTGTAAGCAAGTGGTTTCGACAGTTAGAATCTCAGAAGAAGACTTAAACACTTAGAAAAACATCAATTGATCATGAAGTGGCTAAGAACAATCAAGGAACGACATATCATAGGATCACAAGGAGGCACCAACATTCTAATGGAGGCAAACTTTTGGAGGGTGTTTGTCACAGTGACATCACTTAGCGACACACTTGAAGAACTTCAGCTTCTCTCTTTAGGTCTAGCTTTATGCAGAGAGTCTAGTATTTCAGGAAGTATTGATTCATAAGGTGGATCACCTTAGCATCCCCATTTAACCTGGTTATAGATGTAGTGTCTTATATTCCTTTTTTTAGTTAAACACATTCACAAAGCTTTCAATACCACAATTGTTGCCATTCGGGAGAAGGATAGTATGTATTCATGAGTTTAAGATTATCAGTGATTTTAGTTTCACCTTTGGTGTTGCTTCGCTGCTAGCAAGCTTGTTCAGTACCCCCACAAAGTCACTACAAGAAACACAAGTATTGTTTCACTGCTAGTGAGCCTATTCAGTACCTCAACAAATCTGCTTACTTCACCTCTCTATGCAAGAAGACTTTATCTCCTTTCACGCGTCATTTGTTTTCAATATGATTTAGTATTTATTAGCCTTTATTGCACTAGAATGGAAGAGGGATCCTGACTTATTGAGAGCAAGAGAGGTTTTTACTTCAGAGACTATTATATACCTCTAAAATTAATATGCTCACTCTTAGTTTTATCCTTTCCCTTCTCTACTTGATTAGATTAGGAAGAAAAACATCATTCAATTATCATGCCTAGTAAAGAAATAAAGATCCTAAAATAGATAAGGGCATCATGGCTCTACTTGTCATGTTTAAGAATTCACTTATGCATTGGAATTCTAACACATGGGATGATCAATTATGCACTGAGATATGCCTCTGGCAATAATTTGAGACTACATGGATATATAAGTGCAGAGTGGGTTGGGAGTGTTACAAAGAGGAAGAGCACATCAACGTGTTGTTTTAGCTTGGGATCTACCATGATTTCCTACATCAGCAAGAAGCAAAAATATATCGTTATTGATACAACTAAGGTAGAGTATATTGCAACTAGTATGGCTAGTTGTGAGCTAGTGTGGTTGTGAAATATCTTTATAGAGTTGTTTGATCATGTGCTAGATACGACCGTGATATAATGTGAATATCAAAGCAGGATCAGACTTGCAAAGAATCTAGTATTCCATGACAGGTCGAAACACATCGAGATCAAGCACCACTACATCAGAGATATGGTACAAAGAGTAGTGAGGCTCCAACACATCTCAATAGATGAGCAGGTTACAGACATTCTCACCAAGAATTTGTCGAAAGTGAATTTCTTATTCTTAAAATAGCAACTTGGAGTGCAAGAGAATGTATCCCTCCCTTAGAGGGAACACTCTTGATCGCGAACATTGGTCATATGCTCTTCCCCGAGTATTTCAACTAGCCATGGGCTTGGTGGGGGGGGGGGGGAGGTGGTTGAGGATGAGCAATGAGGCTCCTGGGTGTGAGGGTACTACTAGAAGCCATGGACATGGATGAGTACATACCATAGCATGCATCCTACCCACACATCACCTTCGTATCTTTATTGACCAAGGGCCATATTGAGATGGTTAAGCTTGTCGCTATTGCCACCCATTTGGCGAAGGTGCAAGGAGACTTACGTGCGTGTGATCTTTACCAAAGGCAAACGCAGCTGCTATGGACTTGGTTAAGGTAAATTGATCTCCCTAAGTGTTGGATACATGTGTTCTACCTCTTTATCACTGAGGATGAAGTTGGGTGAGGGTTAGTTAGTTGACATACAATGTGTGTGTGTATATGTGTGTGAAATTTTCCTTTTATTGCAACAACTAGAAATTTATTCTTCTAACTAATTAATTATGCGGTTTATTTGCTACGAAAAAAACAAATAAACCACACGACAATTCTTCACGAATACAAACGCTGCAGAAAATAAATAGGAACTAAGAAATATAGATGCACACACACATAAAAATTTGACACATTTAATTTTGGATAATTGTCCTCAGAAAAAGGAAAAAAAAACAAAAAACAACCCAATGCGGGAAAATTGGTGCAACAAATGAGGGTTTTATTATTATACAACAGTGAAAATCTGAGTACAATCTAGATGCCCAAAATGAGCAATCCTCTACAAGATAATATGGCCAAAAATTAGTGAGACAAATTCTTTCTCATCCGACACTGATCCAACTCCAAAACTGGCACAAATAGGCCACTTGAACTGCCCCTACATTAGCCTCTGTGGTACCTCTTCATAGACAAAACTCACACTCCCTAGAAGTTGCTCTGATCAAGACATCCAGTCGAAATCAACCTTTGACAATGACTTGCTTGGCCTTATGGAATTTCTCTTGGCCTTTAGCAACTGAATCGATCCTCACTCCATATGAATCTAACTCCTCCTCTAAAGCTACTTGTGTAGTCCATGCACAACCTCGCCGAGGAAAAATCGGCCCTCCTACAATTGACTCTCCAAAACTAGAATCATTGTCTTTGCCCCTCACTGACTTTGTTTCCCCTTTGGCTCGAACTCCTCTTTGCTTTGTTGTTGTTGTTGCTGGATAGCTCGACCTGCCAAGGAAAATTGATCTCAAGTGTGTCTTGCTCCAACCCCATCGACCTCCTCTTATAATCTCTCGTTGGCTCACCAACGACTATGATTAGATCCCCATCAACGACTAAGATCATCTCTAAGTTTAACCATGTGAATTTCTAGAGAAACTTCACCTTTCTCAATTAATTCTTGTTAATTAATCACTTTTCCTAAGTTAGACTTAGGAAATATTTAATTATTTACTAATTAACTTAATTGAGCCATCTCTAGGTGTTTTCTCCTGAAACTTTTTCTGGGTTCTGCAGTTCTTGTGTTTCTAAGCCTCTCTAATGAAAGTTAAGACTAGAACACTTGTCCAATGCTACCTAATTATTAAAAACTAACACTCCCTCTTAGCAAGGAAGGTGTTCTAGACGGTCTCATAACATCCTCCCATACATATTGTTGATTTTTGACAACTGTGACAACCTACAACTGCGCACTAAGCCACTACGCAACTCTAATTCATCTGCTACTCTAAGTTGAACCAACCTGCATCTGCGTTGTTACTGACACTGCACTGCACACCATGTATTGTTGCTAACTCTGCTCTGCTCTGCAACTAATCTCATGTTGTTGCTACTACTGCAACTGAGAACAAATCTCTGAATCAACTATGCCACTGAAGTGGCTCTATAGTTTCTTCCTGAGTCTTTGACTGCTACTAGCCTCTGCATTATCTACTGAGTAATTGTTTACACTGCAACTACTCTGAGCCCCTCAGCATCTTACTACTACTAACTTTGCAATTGCCCCTCAAGATCTAACTGCACCATCTTGAACATTGATCCATCTGCTACTGAATATTGTGGGTCACTGTAGCAAAGATAATGATCCAAGAGGAAACACTTGCCCAATGCCAAAAACTTGTTTGATGCTAAACATTTGTTCAATTCTCTCCTCGAAGGATCCTACCTAGATATGCGTGACTCTGGAGTCTAGAGCTCAATTTCTCCCCACCTCTCTCTAAGAGGTATAGCTGCATACAAAATGAAGTCTTCCACCAACCTGGAGGACAACTGGTCAATCTTTATCAAAGTTGTTTCCTGCTCTTGCTTCTCCTTCTTATCCTTCTTCCATTGAGGACACTAGGTACTGTAGTGACCAAAACCACCACACCTAAGGCATTTGATCGTCAACAAATCCTTCTTTTCGTTTCTCCTCCATGTTAGCCTTGTCCCTGCCTAGGACCTTTCTTTTCCTTTCCGTTCAATGCAAGGGACACGTTCTCCTCCTCCTTCACACTATTTGATCCTCTACTACTTCCATTTAGACTACTCTTGACTAGAGCAAGTCACATCTCCTCTTGCGTGAAATATTCCCATAATCAATCCCAACCTGGTAGTTGATCTCATCCAGTGATATCTTGGACGAAATTAGCCCACTCCTCCGTGGAACAACTGATAGCCACATGCACCAGTTCAACTTCTTGAGGCATCTCTCCAACTGCGGCAATTTCATTCTGGATTCCTGAATCTCGGTGAGGTAGGGGGTAACTCCTTCTCCTTTATGCATCCTAGTGGTTCTCAGCTTCTCCTTCAAGAACATCTTCCGATTCTCAGAAGGATTTTGGTATAGTTCCACGAGGGCATCCCACATTTCTTTGGTTGTATTCTTGACTGCAATGTGTGAGACTACATGATCTCAAACTCCATCAAGAATCAATCGCTTCGCCTTGACCATCTCCTTATTGTAGTTCTCTAGTTATTGCGGGTATGTCGATATGGCTATAACTCTTTTTGCATACGTCTTCAGACCATACTCATCTAGCAGGAAAGTCATTCTGACTTTCTAGATACAATACTTTGAGGTTGCATCTAGCCTATCTTAATCTTAAATTCCTCCTTAGGTCATTTTATGCAAAACCCACAACTATGAATATAAACATGAATCTCCTCCTTCCTACTTGGCTGCTAGCACTACTACTCACACTCCCTCCTAGAATCCATAGATCTGCATGTTTCTCTTACAAATGGAAATCCAGATTTCCTCCTATTAACTAGATCTGGAAACCCTCTATGAAATTCCTCTGATGTGTGCCTTTTATCTTCCTTTCCAAATGTTGATCTTGCTCTAGAATCTGTTGCGTAAAAATGTTGATACGCTCTCCTACTACCTATTGGAATTTCTCTTGGGAAATTTGAATTTTCCTGCAACCTACCACTGGAAAATCGAACCCTCTACCCATAACTCGAACTGCCTGGTTGGCTCTATACAAATATGGAAATTGATCTTTTGTACTCCGTTTGAATCTACACAAACTCTTCCTTCCGCATCTAAGCTTCTGGTCTAATCAACTTTGCTCTGATACCATGTAAAATTTTCCTTAAATTGCAGCAACTGGAAATTTATTCTTGTAAATGATTAATTATGCAGTTTATTTGCTACGACAAACAACAAATAAATCACACTGTAATTATTTACAAATAAGAATGTTGTGGAAAATAAATATGAATTGAGAAATATATATGCACACACACATAAAAATTTGACACAGTTACTTTTGGACAATTGTCCTCGGAAAAAATCCCATTGCGTGAAAACGGGTGCATCATATGAGGGTTTTATTATTATGCAGAAAATCTGAGTACAATCTGGATGCTTAAAATTGGAAATCCTCTACAAGGTAATCTTGCCAAAAAATAGTGAGAAATTTTGTCTCATCCAACACTGCTCCAACTCCTAGCACAAACAAGCCACTCGAACTCCCCCTATGTCAACCTGTACATAGGCCAAACTCTTACTCCCTAGAAGCTACTATGATCAAGACGTCTAGCACAACTCAGCCTCTGAGAATGACTTGCTTAGCCTTCTCAAATTTCTCCCAGCCTCCAAAAACTGAATGGATCCTCACTCTAGTTGAATTGAACTCCTCCTCTAAAGTTTCCTGTGCAGTCCCTACGTAGCCTCACTGAGGAAAACTTGGCCCTCCTACAACTATCTCTCCGAAAATGGAATCACTATCTCTGCCCCTCATTGGCTCTACTTCCCCTCTAGCTAGAACTCCTCTTGGATAGCTCAATCTGCCAAGGAAAATCAATCTCAAGTGTGTCTTGCTCCAACCCCATCGATCTCCTCTTATAATCTCTTGTTGGCTCACCAACGACCATGATTAGATCGCAATCAATGGCTAACATCATCTCTAAGTCGATCCATGTGAGTTTCTAGAGAAATCTCGCCTTTCTCAATTAATTCTAGTTAATTAATCACCTTTCCTAAGTTAGACTTAGGAAATATTTAACTATTGACTAATTAACTTAATTGAGCCATCTCTAGGTGTTTTCTCGTGAAACTTTTTCTAGGTTCTGGAGTTCTTGTGTTTCGAGCCTTTTTTACCAAAGTTGAGACTAGAACACCTGTTCGATGCTACCCAACCATCAAAAACTAATTGTGTGATCTTTAACAAGGTCATTTATTACTACCATCGACTTGGTTGTGGTAAATTAATCTCCCCTATTGATAGTGTCGATCATTCTTCTTCTTCTATAGATCCACTCATCGTTGTTTAGATAAGATGAGATGATATGAGATGAGATGAGCTTCTCTTATGTTAAGACATGTAAATCTAAGATGATACTTATGGTGTAGCCAGAAATTGCTTCGTAACTGAGAGGGAGTGTTGAAAATTTTCAGCTTCGGTTGGAATTTTCATCATCAAAATGATAAAGAAAATTCATAATTATGGGTTTGTCTAAGTCAACCCTAATACCATCAAGTCAGCCCCACAGTGCAAAAGGCTCCTCCAAAAACACATATAAATAGACCATCATTGGAGATCATTTTGGCATCCATCCCATTGAAGAATCTAGGGAAAATAAGTGTAGTGTGATTATTCGTTACTTGATAACAATTTTTTGAGTCTTCTTACTTTTTCTTGTTAGCTTAATCTTCTTCTTATTATTATTAATGCATGTGTGTGTACTTCATCAAACTGCTACCAAAACATAAGAACAAGAACACAAGATGTTGGCTCTCTGTCAGGGCCAAAACCTCTCTTCTCTTGAGAGGAAAACCCTTTAGTAAGTTTCTCTTATTGAAGCTTCTTATTGAATAATTGCAAACCCCAGACCCTTGACTAGAATGTCCTCCAAGCACAAGTCAAGTCATTTCTCCTTTCTACTCGTCGTACCTTGGCACTTCCTTCTTTCGGCACTTTGTTCCCTGACACTTCCTTCTTCTTTTAGCTGTTGGTACACCTTTGTTGCACTTTCTCTAAATGAGATGTTTCTCTTCTATACTTAGAGATATCATTTACTTATGTAGACACCTTCCTTCAAATGAAATCCTTCTTGAGATGAGAGTGTAGACTGAAGTGACTGTATAGCAACCTTAGTTTCTCGCACGTGTGGGAGGTTCACTTGATGTTGTATACCCTTCTCTCCTTCACTTGAGTACATTTCTTCTATGATTGAGTAGGAGGCCTTGTAGGCCTAGATTTAGCCCCAAACAAAGAGAGATGGATGATTGTGAGTTGTTGTTGTCATAACCGCATCGACAACCCTTTGTTTCCTCACACGTGTGATTGTAGCTACCCTGGAATAGACATCTTTAACTTCGGTTGTGTACCATTCTTCCTCGCTACACTTGAAGACCCTTTACCTTCGCTCTTTTCCACCTTTTCTAGTCCTTTTACTTCACTGATTTCAAAGCTACTTGATTGCCATTGTAATGGAGTGGACAACCTCTATTTATAGAGGATTGTCCCTCCTTTTAGGCAGACTAGAAGGCCAACATGTTAATTGTTTGTAGGCCGACTTGTTGAAAAGACTTCGGATGGTTTCTATGGTGGTGTAACATGCTTGAAGGAGCTTCTTTGATGGTTCCTTTGCATATGAGGAGACTTGACTTTGCTTGGAGGTATTCTCTTGACCTTAATACATAATCATACATGGTGTAACATGCCCTTAAGGCCTTCAACGTTTCCTTTTGACTATTTGACTCACCTATAGCACTTAACATGTGCTAGACCTATTTCAATGAGCAAGAAACTCATTGACATATATTATAAAAATAATATTTATTTTCTTGAATAAGTACAAATATCAAAAGTACATTTATGAAGACCGAACCTAGTTACATTTTCTTCAACACATCCATCACATAAAATATGATCTGAAATTGTAGAGCGAGTTCACATGTGCAAAGGAGTTAGGAGATCTTTTTGGTTTGTGTTGACCAACACTTTCTCTCTCTTTTGACTTGCGTTGACCTGGGCACTTTGACTATGTTTTGACTCAGTTGTGTGGATTCTTTTGGGAGGTCGAATATTCTAGTAGACTTTGAATTTGTTTTACCGAGTTCTGACTAAGGAAAGAAGGTTGAGTAATCTGCTGCATTGACCAATTTTTTTTGGGAATTAACTGCAAGGTTGACTGTTGAATTTGGCTGAGAATTACGGGGTCTCTTGATGGTGGTTGACCAAGCTTCCACAGGCTGAATTTTGACCCTATGTTGCAGACTGTTATCTTTGACCATATTTGACTCTCTCTCTCTCATTTGATTAGTTTTGACTTGGTTGACTTGGAAAGTCAAAGAGTTGACTTTGAATGGTTTATGGATGTGTTATTAGAATATGTATCTCAAGCTGAACATTGATTGACTAAGAAGAAGAAGAATTGATTTGGGGTTTTCCCCCGTGTGGGGTTTTGCCTTGGTCTTTGACCAAAATCTCTGTGTCTCATTGTCCTTGGCTATCTTCTATTGTGTATTATTGTTATTGTTCTATCTATAATTTCTTAACTATTACTGGGGTGAATGAAATTGTTTTAAGTAATTATTGCAGCATAGAAGATGTGAAAAAATAACAAAAAGAAAAAGAAAAGAGATAATAACAATGACATTTTCAAGCATAAGGATATAAAAAATATAGAAAGGAAGAAATATAAAAGAATGGTAAGAAGAAAATGAACTGGGAGCCATTGATTATGATGTTGAAGCTAGAGACATTGACCAAGGGAGACAACAAAACTATGAAGAACAATAACAAGAAGAAGAGGGAAGTAAGAAAGCAAGGGATTAGATAAAAGAAGTGGTAAAAAAAGAAAGTTGAGGATTGAAGGAACTGTTGGGGCCTTCATTTTGACAGTAAAATATTTTGATTAGGCTTTCCATAGAATGGAGAGGGAACGGGTGGCAGCAGCAACAATCAGGTTGAGGTGAAGACAGCTGGAGCGGGAAACAGGAACAAGCAGTTGCAGGATGGTTACCGAAAAGTGTCAGCAAAAGGTAGAGGCAATCAAGCGGATGAGACAAATGGAGAGGAAGCGAAGGGAAGGAACAGCTGAGCAGGAACTGGTAGTCCAAGTGGCAGAGGAAATATAAAATGAGGAACCCCTAAGGAGAAAGGTTGTTGTTGTTGGTGGGTTGGTTGGTTGCGGAATGATAGAATAGGAGTGTCGAGATGCAGGTGAGCTGGACCTCTGGATCGAAGATTGAACCTCTGAATCTGGCATAGGCAGATAGAGTATGTAATCAGGTATTCCTTGTAATCATCTGCGGCTAAGTCCAGTTTATTTATTGTCTTCCGTGGACTTAATATGAAATAAGATCTGGATTGGTTTCTTGATACAATGTATATGACTGCTTATGATGTATGGG
>APFE031717142.1:12132-42908 GCA_000404065.3 Pinus taeda | reverse complement strand
CCCCCCCCCTAACCCCCCGGTTCACTACGTAGGTTAGTCATGGAAAGAATATAACACAAACCAACAAATGGACTCCCATCCTAAATTGAATGTGGCTTAGATGGCTAAATGTAATTGTTGATGACTCCTTGCTCACAATCCTAAAATATCATACCTCAATTGAGAAGTTTTGTATTGTCTACAAACATTTTGTGAATCCTTCAGCTCCATGATTCGATGGGATAAAACTCAATGCTGCAAATAATTAGAAATTGTGCCTCCCCTTTGTATGACTAATCATGGACCGACTTGGATTATACTTAACCCACTTTTATGTTATGGGGATCATCTTTACCTTACAAGCCTTAATAAATGAACTCTTAGATGTTGTCATTTAAAAAGTGGAAAAAATATTAAGCAAATTGGATCCATCAAATTATGGATTTCACTACAAAATTTCAAATTTGTATGAATATCCTCATTGTAGTTTTATGTTTTTACCATTGTAGGTTAAGATTAACATACATATATATATATTATATATATATATATATATATATATATATATATATATATAATATATATATAAGATATATATATATATATTATTAAACAATATTTATATAAATGAATATTAAAGGAGCTTATGTTTTAAAGAATTAACTTATATATGCTTGGCTTTTCACAGTACTTTATATTGTGAAATGTAGTTATCCATTTTTTTAAATAAAATTTTGTTATGAAATATGAAACTTAAAAATGATAAGAAGCCAATAATTACAATCCACTTCTAGGGGGAAACCTCCTTTTACAATGAATACAATTTGTAAGTCAATATATGATGATCCTAGGACTAAGTATCCTTAGCATGTATATGATACAAAGGGTACAATTATCATGAATTAGTACAATAAACGGTTCTAGCCGACATAATAATATAACAATATAAATGTAATCACTCAATATTTAGGGATTAATAAAGGGTTTGAGGGTTAACATATGACTTAACATGCCCCTACCTTCAAACAATTATTTTCCCCGACGCTTGATTACTTGCTAGTGTTTCTATGTGAAAAACTCATCTTGCCATGTCACCTCTTCCATTGCCAATTCTTTCATTTGATGATGTGCTTGTTAATTACTCAATTTATCAACTACTAAAAATTTGTTTATAGATTTGTTTTGGCTATAGTATGATTTTCCCTTCTTCATTAATCTTTGGTAAAATAATTTGGATTGGGATCTTGTTATCAAATATTTTATTTAAGCAAGAAACATGGAAGACTAGATTAATACGTGGAGATGGATAAAAATCCAATTGGTAAGTCATACTTACAATCCTTTTCAATGCCTTGTACATGCCATAATATATCGATGTTAATTTGTTGTCCTTCTTTTATTGCTTGAGGGACATATGTTTATATGGTTGTATTCTCACAAATACTCAATCCCCCATTACAAAGTCCCTTTCACTCTAAAGTTGACCTACTTTTTATTTCATCCTAATTTTTATATAACCAAGTTGTCTTTCAATAATTTAAGAACCTATTCTTGGTGCCCTGTGTGGTCCTCCAATGCTTCAACCTTTACAATCCCTTTCATAGATGATGCGATGGATGGATGATGATATCCATAAAGTTTTGGGACATTTTTGATGATTCACACACAATATGTTAAAAAAAAATACTTACCATAATCAATTGTCCCTAAACCTTTCCACTTTCCATAATCATAAATATCTATCATGAAATATGGAATGTTTACATCTTAAATAAAAAACATGCTCAATATAAATGCCCATCTTAAACCCTATATACTTATGAAAAACAAAATGTAACTCACAATAGTGAATTCAATGCTATATAAGTTGGGATATACACTAGGATATACACAATTTAAATCTAATGGTGTATATCGTAACCTATACAACATTAAATTCATTACTATGGGGTGAAAACTATTTGTCATATACTTACTATAAATACATTTCATGAAAGTTTGAATCTTTATATTTTACAAGATTCAAATTCAACTTAATGTTTGATTCCCTCTTTCCATGTCCCACATCTTCCAATTCCAACAATTTTTGCTTAATGTATATGACATGTTGAGGCATTGTAAATTGAAGTTATGCCTTCGTGAATAAAAACAAGAGTATATTGCGACTAGGAGAAGCCTATTGAGTGTAGTTGGTTGAACAATGTTAGAAGGTATTATATATATAAATGATTTTCCATCAATGGTCTTATTACTTGTTTCATAACCATGGGTTTCGATACACACAATATTAATACCCATTAGAAAATATAAGAAACAATCCCTATATTATTCAACATTTTCATATAATATCCACATAATAATTGTTTCATAAAAGTCTAGATATTATTAGGTAGAATTTTTATGTGAATATATTGAAATATGATTTTGTTGGGTCCCTATAATACTAGTGTATTCCCCTTACTGTTATTAGTGTAGCCCCCTATTCTTGTTGTTGTCCCCATGTATCCCCATGTTGTTATTGTTGTGCCCCAAGGAAGCCCACTATTATTATTGTTGTGCCCTTACATTGTTATTGTTATGTAGGCTCTAACTATATTGTGACCCCTTAGACTCCTATATATACCAAGGAGGTCTTATCATTTGAAGCATTCAATAACTGTTCATTTATGTAATGTAAAGGAGGTCTTCCCTTTGAAGAGGATAATTTTTAAGTTTTTGATTTATCTTATCTATGAGCTAGTTGTATAACATTTGGTATCAAAGTTTTGGATTCTAGGGTTTCGCTTCTTCAAACAAGGAACCTTAGAATTTTCGCTATAATTTTCTTTCTACGAGGCTTCATAAGCTAAAATTTTGAAAATGTGGAGCCAAAATCTTGTTGAACTTCGTGTAAAAATTCTAGGTCTTGAATTTCTACTATATCATCCAGGAAAGGTAGGGTTTTTGCAAGCTCCAGAATTCCATCTCAAACAGGTGACCTAGGGAAAATCATCATAACTTTCATTTCAAGCATCAGATTTGAATTCTATAAAAATTAGCTGAGAGTGAATGAACTTTAGCTTTTTCTGTAGAAATTTTAGGTCGAATGTTGAATTAGTGACACATGGCATCTCGTACAACTTCACACTATTGAATCAATGCATAATCAGGACATCGCGGGAGATCTAGCATAAATCTATATTGAAGAATCCAATATTGGTCTAACTTTTGGTACTCAAAATAAAATTCGTAGGGCTACCACATGACCAAATTTTAGACCTTGAAAATATTAAATTATAGAGATACAAAAATTGCAATATTGAGATCCAAAAAAGCAAGAAAAAGGTGTGTATTTTTTATAATTTGTCATAACTTTTGTTTGAAAATCAGTTTTTAGTGATTCAAAGGGCATATTAAAACACAAATATAAGTAGTTTGTTATAAAATTCCTCCAAAACAAAATAATTCTACAACCATTAACCCCTCAGAAATCTCTATTGCGTTGCATGAAGAGGAAGAATTGCAGCATGATATATCAAAATTACGGGATGAAGTGCAAGAAATTTCTCTCTCACAAAGAAAAAACAAAGATGGCATGGATGGTTTAAAATTAACCATGGAAGCTTTGAAGGCTAGCATGGAAGCTAAGATGGATGGTTTGAAAGCAGACATGGAAGGTTTGAAGGAAGGTTTGACAAATTTGTTGCAAGAAATTCTTCCTGGTGGTGATAAGGTAATCCATAAAAATTATGATGAGGACAAAATAAATATGAATTATGATTTTAGAGAATCTAATGTGGGGTTTAAGAACCACCACATTCCAAAGTGAGATATGAAGAAGTTTTATAGCAAGGATCCGTTAACATGGATACCACAGATGGAGCAATATTTTGATCT
Source organism: Pinus taeda (assembly GCA_000404065.3). Lineage (NCBI taxonomy): Eukaryota > Viridiplantae > Streptophyta > Pinopsida > Pinales > Pinaceae > Pinus > Pinus taeda. The sequence continues at coordinate 39,053 of APFE031717142.1, read as the reverse complement.
AAATGATGTGCAACACACACAAAATGTACGTATTCCATATTTATATTTAGAACCCAAATATTTTGAATGATATTGATCGCTTTTTTTTCATAGACCACTTTTCACTTGGTCAATTTTTACAAAGGAAACGATAGCACATTATGAGGATACAAAGAGAAACAACTTTTTTAGCCAATTGATAAATCTCAAACAAAAGGGTTCAATGGCGGAGCACATTGAGGACTTCCAAAAATTGAATATTAGGGTAACTAATATTCTTGAGGAGCATAGGATTGATTTTTTCATAGGGAATTTAAAGGATAACATCCAAAATGAGGTTTACCTTTGGGAACCTGATTCATTAGAGAAGTAATTCAAGGCGGTAAGAAAATTTGAAAGAAAAATTATGGTAACAAGGAAGTCTACCACTCACAACTATAAATATGAAGTGTTTCTACTCCTAGCCTTCCATAACCTACAAGTTTAACGCCACAACAATTGGAAGAAAAAAAAAAGAAAAAGGAATTTATTAGATTTGTGAAAGAAAATATGCTAAAGGTCATAAGTGTTATGAGAAGATATTATTCTACATAGATTGTGAAGAAGAGGAAGAAAAGGAATAAGAAACATCAAAAAAGGAAGATATCTACTAAGAACCAACCCTAGAGAAAGACGAAATGAATTCGACCATATCTTGCAATGCATTGGAAAGAATTACCAATCATCAAAATCTCAAGATAGAAGGATATATCAAGAAGAAAAAGGTGATTCAGGTAGTACTCATAATTTTATTCATGGTAAGATAGACACATAATTGAATTGCTTCATATATCTAGCACTCGAGTGTCAAATGATGGTTTCAAATGGAGGAACTGTCAATTGATTTGGAAAGTGCCATAATATCAAGCTAACCATGGGGGTATATGTATTAAATATTCCATTTCTTTCCATTCCAATGGGTGGGGCTGATGTTGTACTAGGAGTCTAATGGTTATAATCTTTGGGGAAAATAGCTTTTAATTTTCAAGAATTTTTTTTATTTTTTTTTTTGGGAAGTAAAGGAAGTTGAATTAAGGGGTATCATAGGGAAACCAGGAAAGATAATCAGCTTTAATGGCTTGAAAAATCTTTTGAAGAAAGAACAACAAGGTGTAATTGCACAATTATTCTCACTAGAGGTTCAAATATCAAAATAATCTATTTCTCCAAATCTCCAAAAATTGTTGGACAATTATTCCAAGGTATTTGATACTCCCAAGGGCCTCCCACATATCTATGATCATGATCATGCTATTCATTTGATTCTAGGAATTGTTCCTCCAAACATCAAACCTTATAGATATCCCTATGCCCAAAAGAGTGAAATTGAATGTATGGCTGTAGAAATGCTATAGGTTGGTATAATTCGACCTAGTCAAAGATATTTCTCTGCTCCAATAGTATTAGTGCACAAGAAGGATGGATCATGGAATTTTTGTCCAGATTATAGGGAGTTCAAAAAGCTCACTATTAAAGATAAATTTCCCATTCCTATCATTGATGAATTTTTTGGATGAATTGCATGGAGAAATTTACTTCACCAAGTTGGATATTCATTCAGGATATCATCAAATTAAAAGGAAGATTGAAGACATTTTGAAAACAACATTTAGAATTGGTGAGGGTCATTATGAATTTTTGGTCATGCCTTTTGGCCTTTCTAATGCACCTTCGGCATTTCAAGGTTTGATGAATTCCATTTTCAAACCCTTCCTTAGAAAATTTGTGTTAGTATTTTTTGTTGATATGCTAATCTACAACAAGTCTTGGAAGTATCATGTTCAACATGTTGACAGGGTGCTCAAACTATTGGAGGAGAAACAATTATATGAAAAAAAATCCTAATGTTTCTTTCGACTACAGGAGGTGGAATATTTGGGTCATATTATATCTCATGAGGGTGTTAAGGTAGACCCTAACAAAATTAAATCCATTAAGGAATGGAAAATACCCACAACCATAAAGCATCTTTGAGGATTTCTCAGGTAGATAGGGTATTATCACAAGTTTGTTAGGATTTATGGGAGAATAAAAACATCTCTAACAACACTACTAAAGAAAGATGCATTTTCATGGAATCTAGAAGTGACTAAGACATTTGAACATCTTAAAGAGGTAATGTGCCAAGCATCGCTCTTAGCTACACATGTCTTCACAAAAACCTTTATTGTTGAATGTTATGCCTAAGGAAATGGAATTGGTGCCATTTTAATGCAAGAAGGAAGACCCATTGCTTTTGAAAGCCATCCAATCAAAGGAAATTATTTACACAAACCTATTTATGAGAAGGAAATGTTGGCAATACTACATGCACTAAAGCAATGGAGACCTTACCTAATGAGAAGACACTTCAAGGTAAAAATGGATCATGATAGTCTTAAATACTTTTTGGAACAAAGATTATCTTCAGAAGAGAAGAAAAAATGGGTTACAAAGATGTTGGGTTACGACTTTGAAATCATCCACAATAAAGGGAAGAAAAATGTTATTGCAGATGCACTCTCAAGAAAGAATGAGGATGTGGAAGCATTGCTTTGTGCAATTTCGATTATCCAACTTGATTGGATAATTGGAGCAAGGGAGGAATGGAAGAATGATGAAGAGGTGTGGGAACTCATTCAAAAGTTGCAGCAAGATCCTAGTACATCTGATACATTTAGCTGGAAAAATGATTCATTATGGTACAAACATCACTTATATCTTTGTAAGAATTCCCAACTTAAGAAGAGGATTCTTTTGGAATTGCACACCTCCCCCTTAAGTGGGCACTAAGAATTTTTGAAAACTTACGACACAGTGAAGTTTTTTTTTGGGGGATGGCCTTAAATATGATATTCAGAAGTTTGTGGTAGAATGCTTGGTCTTCCAACAAAATAAATTTAAGACAATTAAGACCCCGGGTTCTTTACAACCTTTAGCCATTCCAAGTTAGTGTTGGGAGGAGGTCTCAATGGATTTTATCACAATTTTACCCAAGTCTAAAGGAAATAGTATCATCATGGTGGTAGTTTATAGAATTACCAAGTATACACACTATTGTGGATTATCTCATCGTTTTAAAGTCAGTACAATTGCTATTGCATTTGTGGAAACAATTCAAAAGCTACATGGAACCCCAAAGATTATTGTAAGTGACAGTGATCTCATTTTTACTGGAAATTTTTGGACGGAATTATTTTCTTGTCTTGGTACTCAACTTTCTGATAGCTCATATTATCATCCTCAATCTGACGAGAAAACTGAGATATTGAACAAATGTTTGGAAGGATATCTTCGTTGCTTTGTATCAGATAAACAAATGAAATGGGTCAAGTGGTTACCTTTAGTTGAATGGTGGTATAACACTTCCTTTCATACTGTAGCAAAAATGACCCTATTTATGGCACTTTATGGATATCATCCACCATCCATCGCATCGTCTTTAAGAAAAAATTCTAAGGTCCAAGCAGTGGAACATCACATCGAGCATCAGAAACAAGTTCTCCAACTCTTAAAGGATAACCTCACTCTCACACAAAATCGAATGAAACAATAGGCATATCAACATCACAGTGAAAGAAGTTTTGATGTAGGTGACTAGATATTTTTACGGCTACAACCGTACAAACAAATGTCCCTCATGCAAGCTAAGAAGATTAATAAATTATCACCCAAGTACTATGGTCCTTACAAGGTCTTGCAAAAGATTGGTACTATGTAATATAAATTGGAGCTCCTTGCATCTTCCCGAGTGCACACAGTTTTCCATGTTTCATGCTTAAAGAAGGTTATCAATGACAAACTCCCAGTTCAAAGTGTGTTGCCAAAAATTGACAAAAGAAGGAAAAGTCATATTTGAGCCTGAAGCAGTCACAAAAACAAGAACCCAACAGCTACAAGATCAATTAATTTTAGAGTATCTCATTAAGTGGAAGAACTTACCCGCTGAAGATTCGACATAGAAGGATGAGAATTTTATAGAAAAGCATACGGAACTATGCAAGCATTGAGGACAACACTTTTTTGAAGGAGAGGGGCATGTTAGGTCCCTATAATACTAGTGTATTCCCTTTATTGTTATTAGTGGATCCCCCTATTGTTATTGTTGTGCCCATGTATCCTCCATGTTGTTATTGTTGTGCCCCATAGAAGCCCATTATTGTTATTATTGTGCCCTTACATTATTATTGATATGCAGGCTCTGATTATATTGTGACCCCTTAGACTCCTATTTACCAAGGAGGACTTATCATTTGAAGAATCCAAAAATAATTCATTTATGTAATTTAAAAGAGGTTTCCCCCTCGAAGAAGATAATTTTTAAGTCATTGATCTATCTTTTCTATGAGCTAATTGCATAACACATTTCTTGTAAGACTAAGCCCTATTAGCTAAAATTAAAATATTTGGAAGGAATGCTCATGTTGCATGGAATAGAAATATAATTGAGAAAGTTCAAGAATGTAGGTTTTTACGTTTATTGATTTTATATCTATATCTTTTGATGGATTTCTCAAAGATGAAATTACTTGTTTCATACAATATAGCTTGAATTGAATATGTATCTTTTCTTGAATGTTTAAGGAGCTTAAATACAAGATTGTCCTTGCATTAACCGCTCAATAATAGATTTTGTAGCGTTTGTTTATATATAATTATAAATTTGGTGATCTTAGTATAGTTATTTTTTATAGTTGGATTTATAATATTTTAGATTTCTTTGTTGAACTCAAAGTACTTCGTTAGTGGCCATGCATGCACGCTTGAGAATTATGGAGTGGAGTGGAGTGGTTGGGTTGAAAAGCAATGGGCACGCTTTCTTTGTTAACTCTGAGCTTTTAATAAAAGCAATTTATATGATATCTGACCGACAGTTTTATTATTGGGTGATCCTAGTTTTCACAGAAGAAAACTGAATGGAAGGATATTTTTTTAATTATTATTTTAATCTAATGTTAACCAGTTTTGTGTGCATAAAATAAAAATTTAATTTTCAAAATGCCTAAAATAAAAATTAAATTTTATAATTTAAGTTTATATTAATCAAAATTATGATTCTAAATTAAACTATTATATAATTCGAAGAAATATCTGTTTAAAAAAGTTTGAGTTCATTTAGAATTAATTTAGTTTTATTTTTTTCCCTCAAGCTTAATTAGATTAGTTAGTTTTAAAAATTTGTAGTCCTTGAATTCAATTAGATTAGTTTTAGCAATTTTATTTTTTTCCCTCAAGTTTAATTAGATTATTTTTAAAAATTTGTAGTAGTTGAACTCAATTAGATTAATTTTAGTAATTTATAATCCTTGTTTCAAGGACGTACTTTTTTTAATTATACAAGTTTATTTTAATTAAAATTATAAATTAAATTATTATATAATTCCAAAAAATAAGGTTAAGTTCATTTTCAAATTAATTTAGTTTTATTTTAGTAAGTAGTTTTTAAAAATTTAAAGATATAATTTTATTAATATTTTTAGATTTATGTTAAAAGTAAAATTTTATTTTTATTTAACATTCTTATTTAATCTATAATTTTTTAGCAACACAATTTTTATTTTTATAAACGGTTTTTATCTTTAACTCTTTTTTATGATTTTTAATCACTAATCTCATAAAAATGAAACCTCACATTTTAACACTTTTTTGAGATATAAATCACTAATCTCATAAAATTGAAACCCCACAAAAACTTAATAGGTTCAAACAATCAACTTACCATAAATAAATGTTTCAAAATATTACCACTTACCATAATTATAAATGTCTATCATAAAATGTAGAATATTTACAAAACATATTTTTTAGAAATATGCATCTTAAACCCTATATACTTATGACAAATAACATACATCTCTCAACAATGCATTCAAAACTATATAAATTGAGTTATATATCAAAATATACACAATTTAAATCCAATAGCATATAACTCAAACTATACAACATTTAATACACTCTAATAAAATGTAAATTATTTTCCTATACTTACCATATATCTTCATCATTATACTTGGAATCTTGAGTCACTTTAGTATTGAGGTCAGCCTTCCAAGTCCAAATTTTTGGCTTGTCTAGGCATTGTGAATGGAAATTATGCGTTTGTGAATTAAAAAAGACACAAAAATTGCAACTAGAAGTAGTCTACTAAGAAGAGTTAGTTGAAGAATATATACTTTTTACTTATTTATTTATTTATTTATTATTTTTTTTGTATAATTGACTTTCATTTACTGGTCATATTATTTGTTTCATAGCCATGAACATCACTCTACACAATATTATGGTTTATATGATGTTCTAAGAAAACATCTTTATATTATTAGACAATTTTGTATAATCTATTGGTGATACTTTGTTCATAAAAAATCTATATAATAACACAACCATATAAATTGGATGACTAATAAATATAGATATATGCCAACCCATGATAAATATCAAAACACTTCATGATAAATCTATCTCTCTCTCTCTCTCTCTCACACACACACACACTCATGAGTTCAAAGTATATACACTTAAAAAAACATGATATTTACCCAAATCCTAAATTGAGTGTGATTTAGATGGTTAAAGGGAATTTTGTTGATGACTCCTTCCTCACAATCCCAAAATATTATGGCTCAATGAAGACAATTTTTATTGCCTACAAATATTCTATGTATCATCGAGCTCAATGATTTAATGAGATAAAAATCAATGTTATAAGCAATGAAAATTATGCTTTTGCTGTGCATGGCTAATCATGGATGGATCTAGATATTACCTAACCCAACCTTTAAGTTTTGGGGGATTGTATTTACCTTAGCCTCTACAAACCAACTATGGGAAATTGTCATGCAAAGAGTGGAAAAAATATTAAGCAAACTTAATCACTCAAATTATGCCTTTCATTGTAAAATTTGAAATTTGTACTTATGTCCTGATTGTAGTTTTACAATTTTACCATTGGGTGTTAACCTCAACAACATATATCTAATTATTTTGTAGTATTTTATATAAATAAATTTTCACATAACCTATGTTTTAAAGAATAAAAAAATGTATGATTGCTTTTTCATAGTAATTTATATTGTTGAAGGTAGTTATCCAATTTTTTTTCAACAAAAATTATCGATATTGATGTTTTGAATGGAACAATATTTCTATAAATTCAATCTCAATTGGTTGTAACATTTGCATTATTCTGCACTATATTTAAATTGAAATATGTGATATTAGGGAGATGCCCTCAAACTCTTCTGAAGGGTGTTTTCCCCCTGTGAAGCCCAATGCAACCCCCTTGAATGGTTTCAGGAGATAAGGGGTTATTTCTCCCCTTGTGATCCTTTTGTTGTGATTGGCGCAAAGTACAATGCATGATGGAGGTAGTCATGCAAATAATGTAAGAAATACCAAAATTAAGAGAAGGTTTATTTATGCCCATCATAAGTAATAGATAACTTTCCCCAAAAGGTCTTAAGGTCCCACACAACTAACCCTTTGGGTTAATCCCAAACCAAATAATAATGATTGTATAAGGTAGTCCATAACCAATGTGAAGCCAACTTTTCAACATTTTAGTATTAAGTGCTAATTTTTTGGACTCTAAAAATAACTCATGAAAGTGGAACCCATTCCTAAATTGAATGTGACTTAGATGGTTAAAGGGAATTTTGTTTATGATTCCTTTCTCACAATATTAAAATATTGTAGCTCAATGGAGTCAGTGTGTATTATTTACAAATATTTTTTGAATCCTTGAATTCAATGATTGAATGGCATAAAACTCAATGTTGTAAGCAATGAAAAATTGTGCTCACCTATGCATGGCTAATAATTGATTGACTTAGATTCTCCCTCACCCAAAATTTAAGTTTTGGGGGATTTCATTTACCTTTGAAGCCTCTATAAAGGAACTCTAAGATGTTGTGATTCAAAGAGTGAAAATAAATATTAAGCGAATTGGATCACTCAAATTATGACTTTCGTTGCGAAATTTCAAATTGGTGCGTATGTCATCATTATAGTTTTTATATATATATATATATATTGGTGCAACAATATATATGTAATTATCACATAGTATTTTATACAAATGAATTTTAACATAACCTATGTTTTAAAGAATGAAATTATGTTTGATTGTTTTGTCATAATACTTTATATTGTAGAATGCAATTATCCATTTTTTTTAATACAATTTATTCATATTGATGTCATAAGGTACTTCAACAAGTCACTTATTATTGTTGTGAATGGAACAATATTTCTAGGAATTCAAGGTCAATTCGTTGTAACTTTTGCATTATTTTTTGGTAGGATAAATTAAAATAGGCATGCAATATCTTTTCCGTATACTAAACTACAACATAGAAACTAATATTATTTTCACCAAATGAAGTGTTGCATAAAAAATTGTCACCTTGACATTTTGCAATCTGTGTGAGTCCATTACCACTCATACTTTCCTCCTTTGTAAGTCTTAAGCCTCAGTTCTTCATATCAATCCTTGAAAATAAGAGAAAGCCCTCAAAAGTATATAAAACTTTCATTTCGTACTTTCTCTTAGCATTACTTGCGGTCTCGCACCTAAAGGTCATGTCCCCTGTGCACCTGACCGCTCTGTCTCTGTGTTATGGGTGCGTACCCATGTAAAAGTCAAAAAGGCGCACGTATATTCTTAAAAACTCATTTAGAGTCATTTCTAGAAGCTTCTGGAAGGAATCTTGAGGTGGCAAGTTCGCTCCCTTAAGGTTCATGCATCCCATACCATACGGAGCTAACCCCTTGATGTGAGGAGCTTATCCCTCTGAAGGACGACTCTATCCCTTCATAGGTGGACCTATAATCTCCTTCCTTTGCACTATAAAATGAAGCATTGGGCTAGTTACTTGAGAGGTTGAAAGCTGAATATTTTTGAGGTGAAATGCTGCTGGAACTTAGTTTTCCTAATTGAAATTTTGTGAGGATAGATTACATACCTCTTTGATCTCATTTGGAAGAGTGTAAGGCTTCTAAAAGTAAAGGAGATTCCTGTTTTGGACCCTGGGAAGAGCTTGTTCAACATCAAGGCTGAAAAGGTTGTAAGGTTCTTCTACTTCAAAGTTAATACAAACAAGTTTGTTTTTCTCAATAAGCTGTGTTTTATGGTTTATTTTATGGATTCCTTGATCACCATAATGAACATGATTTATCGTATTAGCTATGTAGGTGTTATTTTATGTGTGCTTGTTTGTGATTGTAGGTTCTCAAAAAGAAACTCTTTTGGATGGTTGAAGGATGGCTGCTACAAACTAGCGTTGGACTTAAGGTAGGGTCTAAACACCTCTATAGTTTTGTTTATGAATTGTATATGTTTAGAGAAAGATAGATTTGCTTGTCCTGCTTGTTGCTATATATCTTTTGATACCAGGGAGATTGGCCTTGTCCACAAGATTGATTTACCCGACCAACAAATTGGCGACTCCGTTGGGGAATTGAATTTGGTTTTTGGTTTTCCTTTGCCTTTGACATGAGAAACTTGTTCTTGTTTCTGGTTTTTGCTTGATGTGTGTGGGATTGGGTAGTTTTTAGGATCTAGATTATTTTTTGTTTTTTCAAAGTTTTTAGGTGACCACACTTTCTTTTTACAGACAGTGTGGGCATCTTCGCACTTTTCCTTTAGTACACAGAGAGGTACCGCATCTGGTTCTTCTGGAAGCCTGCAGACCCTGTGAAATGTTTTGGAAAACCTAACATGTTTTCTTCCAGTTAAGTTTAGGTTTCATTTACGGCTTTCAGTCTCTACCCAGATCTGCATGTGTTCTGTCAAAAATCTCTTGTGAATAAGTTCCATTGGTATTTTTGTTTTAGATGATTTTCTAGAAGTTTTGCATCCTTGGATTGGTTTTCACTTGGTCTCTGTAGTGACTCAAAGATTAGAAGCCTAAGAAGCGTTAGATTACCCTGGTGTCTTTTTGTCTTCTTGATGAGTCTGACTGGTTTGTGAAATTTGTCCTTTGTGAAAAATAGACTTACTTTTCTCTTTGCAAATCTTTGAACAAACTTGGTTATAAGTTTTGAATTTCATTTTTATAAAAGAAAACATATTTGGATGTTTTTTTATTGATTTGTTATTCTGAACGAATTAATCCTTAGTTTAATGAATAGCTAAGTAAAACGTCCTAAAAAAGAGTTGAAGCTTCTATACATTAGGTTTTTAGAAGTTTTTAGATCTCAAGATTAGTTTTGTAGTTTTGAGTGTTTTCTAGAACTTGTAGAATCTCTTTTGAAAGAAATTGTTTTTTGTAGTTTTGAGTGTTGAAAAAAGGAAAGGGATTTATTGTGAGCATAATTGGTAGTCTCGTTTTTAGTTCTTATTGAAAAGGACAAAAAGATTTTCTTTTCGGTTACATGTTGAAAGAAATATTTGTTTTTCAAAGAATTGCATTCTCGAACTCTTTCTTTTAGCTAGAAATTCATTGAAAGAAAAACAAATTGTTTATCATTTTAGGTGCATTTTTTAGTGTTTTTGGTGTCGAGTCTTCACACCATCAAAGTTTCATTTCCATACTTATTAACTTAAGGAACAACCTATAAAAGTAACGCTTAATTAAAATTGATCTAGCAATCTTTCTTATTTCTAGGGCTCTTATCGCCAATATAACTTAGGCTAGTATCTTGGAGTAGGGAGTAATTAACTCTCCAAGATAGTTAAAACAAACAAGTAGCTATTATCTTGTGGTAGGAAATAAATCCAATTGTAATTGATACATTCTAGGAAGCTCCTCTTAAAGGAGTTAATCACGAGATCATGTCCAAACCTTTGAGACAATCAAGTTTGTTTAATTGGGAAAGATAGAAGATTTGTGCGTATTATAAACTGTAAACCTTGGATTAACCATTTTCGAGGAGCCTAGGGTCACTTTTTGGTAAACTTCGGATTGATCATGTTGAGGAGTCTTCAAGGGGATTGAGCTTTGTTACTCTGCCCTTGTGCGTAGATCGGATCATAGACTGCTCCCCCAGTTGTATTTGTTGTTGTTGGTAACCTTAGTTTCCATTAAGTTAAGATTATTTCATAAGGTGACGGTAAAGGATGGGTCTCACTGTACCTAGAGCAGACGTCGACTAGACTCACTTGGACTCTCTGGGGGTTCTCTTCACTCGAGATGGTTTTGTGAAGAAAATTGTGCCAGTCTATTTTGTTAAGCAGGTTGTTGGGGTAACTGTTCCAACCGCCCTTTCTGTATTAAATTCTATGACATTGGATTTCATCACTAACTAGTGTTTTTACTATGGGAAGTTACTGTTTGTGTGTGGTTTGAACTCTTAGATTTTTTAGGCATGTGATTCAATTGCTTGTTTCTTTAGAGACTTTAGGTGGTTTTATTGAAATTTTCTTTGTTTACATGTGAGTAATTAAATATTTAATCGTGGTTGAATTACTTAGACTATCTCGTAGGCTTCGGGGCAACCTGCTGAGTATACACCAAGCCAGCTTGAAGGGCTACGAGCTCTTGTATCACCTAGTGACAGTAGAGTTGGGTTACCAGAAGTTGGAGAATCATCCTTAATTGTTCATCCTGACTATCAAGTATAGACAACAAAGTATATTTCTGAGCCAATTTCACTTTCAAAGTTACTGGTAGTATTTCTCCTACTAGTGGATTAGCTGAAGAACCTGAAATTTCTAAGCTTGAAACTGAACCTGCTACTACTCCATCTTCAGGATTTGCTTCTCCAACTTCTAGTGGTCCTGGTTCACCCAGGATAGGAAATATCATTACCCAAAATCTTCCTTTTGGACTCATTTCTATTGAAGAACTTGTTAGCCCGGACGAAGATATAATTCTTCCTAAAAATCAAGCAACTTTACAACTTAGGGAGTGTGAATCAATTTTATATAGTCCTTTTAGGAGTGACGCTTGGTACGTATCATTGACAATTTTTTTAGAAAACCCAGGCCTTAGTTTTTCACCACCTTGAATTCCTTTTCATCCAACACCCAGAGGCTATTATCCTCCATTGAATATGTCGAGATAGTCATCTATGTTTTCCCAAACACCGGAAACATTTTTATATGGCGGTCCTTCTGTTCCTTTGGGGTACTAATCACTCACTGGTACTTTTTCAGGAGCATATCCTCAACCCATCAGACGTGAGATATCAATTGGTAATAATGGAACTCAACCGTTGAGCGCAGAAGAAATCCTTATGATGTTTGGTAGTATTCCAAATCCACAACCTCAAGGTAGTCAATTACCGCCTCGCAGGCAACCCCAAGGTAGGTCAGTTACTGCCTGGAGGGAAACCTCAAGGTAGTCAGTTACCACCTGGGGGACAACCTCAAGGTAGTTAATTACCACCCAGGGGGCAACCTCAAGGTCGTCAGTTACCGCTTGGGGGGAAACCTCAAGGACAATACATACCTTCGAGACAGTACATACCTCAAGGTCAACCCCAGACTAAGCACATACCTCAAGGTCAACCCCAATATCAATATATACCTCAAGGTCAACCCCTGTTTTAGTACATGCCTCAAGGTTATCAACCTCAAGGTCAGTACCCAACTCAAGGTTGTCAACCACCTTCTGGTCAACCATTTGTACAAGGAGCTAGAAATGTACCACTTAATTATCAGCCCTACGCTCAGCCTGGTTATGGTCCTCCATATGCACAACCTTTTATGGGTCCATACATCGAAATGAATATGATGTGGGATCCATCTCAAATTCAACAGACCATGCAACCAAATGTGCAGTTATCAAGTGAACCTGGACAACATTTGGTTGCTGGTCCAACCCAACAACTTGTCCAGCCTACTGTTCAAACCTCTACACCTAGTTCAGTTTAGCAGTCTGGGCCTAGTTCACCTCGGACTCTTCCTCAAACTACTGCTGCAACTACTACAGCCTCTATTCAATACACACCTGTTTCTTGAGTATTGGTAGCTCTGGTTTCTATTGTCCCTGCATTAATGCAAACTCCTCAAGCCTCTTTATCACAGTCAGGACCTACGGTTCAGACTTCGGTTCAGATGCCTGTAGGACAACCTGGTCCAAGTACGGTTTTCACAAGTCAACTGCAATTGACTTATCAACCATACCAGGGATAGTACCAATTCGATCCTACTGTACAAAACCCAATCTATCAGTATCAACCATACCCTGGCTATACTTATCAATAGCCTCAGCAACCCCAGTTTGGTCCAGTTAATCATGGTTTTCCGGGAGGTTATAATATTCCTAATGCAAATCCAATTCCAGGTTATCCTGGATATCCTCCTCCTGGGGTTGGTCTTTTTACCCAAGGTTTTCGAGACCCTAACCGTCAATTACCTTTTATTGCAACTTTGGGTTTACCTGATTTGTCGCACCTTATGAACTATCTGATTTACTATTTTCCGTATTGGCCGCCAATGCCTAATAAGTTGCCTAGTGATATCCCGAAGTTCGAGGGTAATTCAGGAGAAGATATTTCAAATCATGTGATGAGTCATCACCTCTAGTGTGCATCTAATTCCATTATTGATGATTCAATTCGCTTACGTCATTTTCAACGCACTCTGATTGGTCTTGCTGCCAAATGGTACATTGAGTTACCATGAGGCTCTTTTTATAATTTCAGTCAGTTAGCCACTTCTTTCTTAACTCATTTTCAGATGCCTATCAGATACGACAATGGCACAGAATTGTTAACTTCATTAAAACAATCTACGTCGACATATATTTCTGATCATATCCATGAATGGCGACGTAGAAGGCGTTTAGTGAAAGTTTTTATTCCGGATCAAATTTTAGTGGAATGGTTCATAAAATCATTATTACCTAAAATCATTGAAGATTTAGCTAAGGCAGGAGTTGTTACTGAAGAGCAAGTAATTTCTCAGGCCTAGTACCTTGACCTCGTATATACGCAGTCAGGTACTTTACATGAAAAAATCCCTAACCTTCTGAAACATAATCAAATAACTGCAGCTCCTTTAGGGTCTCATGCCACTGATGGTATGATTGGTTCAACTAGTACCAAAAGCAAGAAGAAATCTTCGAAGAATTCTTCTCCTATTATAAATTTACCAGATTCCTCGATAGGAGACTCTTCCGCTAAAATTCCTGCTGATATCCATGTCGTAGAATCATCTACAGCCAAATCAAAATCCGATGGTAAAAAGAAGGGGAAGAAGAAAACTAAATAAAACTCAAAAGAGAAAATGGATAAAAATGAATTTATTGACGAGAAACATAAACCTCGCTATCCCTGTCTCATTTGTGACGAGGAGCATTTTACAAGAGACTACCCACATCGAGCAGAGGTTTCAAAAATCGTCAAAGGTTCTCAAACACCTACTGTCTTGAAGGATCCTTTTCCTAATCAAGATAATAAGATGATTGGTTCTTCCTCAAATGCCTCAGAAGAACCCATTATGATGATATCTCATGTTAGGATTGTGACGCGATCGCAAGATTATGGTAGTAAAAATCCTATTGGTGGTAAAGAAGTAGAATCTTCTAATTCAAACCCATCAACTACAACTCCTCCTAGTTCTGATCTGCTACAGATCGAGAAACCTAACCATGACTTAGTAATCAAACCAGCTGCTAAAGGTATACTTCGGAAGTCAGCTTTCAATCCACATGCGAGAGCTGCTCAGAATTATAACATTGTTGAAGACTTAACTATTTCCCTTCAGCAATGTCAGCTTTGGAAGTGCTGCAATCATGCCCAACACAGTGTAAATCACTATTGTCTACTATAGGAGCTATTGATATTCAGGATTCGAACCTAATAATCTTCAATTTAGAGAATAGTACACCTTGCCTACCTCATCAAATGGCTTTCCAGATTCCAGTGTTAGTCAAAAACAGACCTTGCTTTCGGATTGTGATTGATGAGAGAGCTTCTACGTGTATTATGTCAATTCAATGTTGGAGATTTCTTGGTTATCCTACACTCAATCAGTCTCCGATGATTCTAAAGGATTTTGATGGCTGAGGGTTCCATCCTTTTGGCATTTTTTAGGATTTACATATAGGGGTTGAAGGCAAAACTATAAATCTAGACGTGGAAGTAGTTGATGCCCTCTAGATTACAACCTTCTGTTGGGTCGCAGTTGGTCTTACGCTATGACTACTATTGTTTCATCAAAATTTCGGCTTATCAAGTTTCCTCATAACGGAAAGATCATTACGATAGACCAGCTGACTTATTTTTCATCCAACCCAGCCTCTTCAGATAGTATTCAGCATGTCGGTAAAACAACTATCTCTTACAAGGATGTTGTGGTAGGTTTGATTAAAGATTCTGGTTTACTAGGAACTTTTTCCTTCCCACCTCCTAACGTATCGCCTTCTATTGCAACTATTCATATGATTTCATCGAACACTATTGCTTTTGATAATCCTTGGATCGTACCTTCCGATTTTGAGGTGGATTCATTTGGTAACGCGATGCCTTTGAGTCGCTTTGAAATTTCATATCAGGCTGTACAGTTGTTTTGTGACTCTTGTTCAACCGAAATTGATCTAATGAATGTGGTCCATGGGGAATCACTTTCAATATCAACCTCAGCCTCAATAAAATTTTCTGATCCTGTTCATACTGATGAGCAGATTTGTGAATTTTTGTCTGTTGATGATTTACCATAGGAAGATCTTTATCATCGATCTTCGTTTTTACTTGAGATTGATCATTTTGAAAATGATTTTTCATCTATTTTTACCACTGACTATGTCAAAGTACCACAAAATCCATTGCAACATCCTGATTTTGAGTTAAATTTGGGAAATATCGCTCGAACGGTTCCTATTGACATTTCAGTTAAACCCGGAATTATTGAAACCATTCATATAGGTGCTTCCTATACAGACGATGAAATCCAAACTTATAAAGCCCTATTTCAACAATTCCACGACGTGTTTGCCTAGTCATATGAAGAAATTCCAGGAATCGATCCATCAATTGTTGTCCATGAAATTAAAACTTACCTAAATGCTAAACCTTTCCGAAAACGTTTGCATCAGATGCACCCGAGAAAAGTCGTTGCTATTAAAGCTGAAGTTGAGAAATTACTTTGTGCAGGTTTCATTTATCCAATTCCTTTAACAGATTGGGTATCAAATATTGTTCCTGTTAACAAAAAGCAAGAAACGATAAGAATATGTATCGATTATAGGGATATTAATTGAGATTTTCCTAAAGACAGTTATCCAACCCCCTATATCGATCAAATTATTGATGATTGTGCCGGCAGTGAAATGTTCTCCTTTATGGATGGTTTTTCCAGTTACAATAAAATCAACATACTCCCTGCTGATCAACCTAAAACGGCTTTCATTTCTCCATGGGGGACATTTTCTTATTGCAAATTACCTTTTGGATTGAAGAAGACTGGAGAAACTTTTCAAAGGGCTATGTCTTACACACTTCATGACATCAAACACATTGTGCAGCCTTATCTTGATGATTTACTTGCCCATTCATTACGTAGAGCTTATCAACTCACTCATTTACGAGCAATCTTTATGAGATGTAGGCATTATCAAATTAGGCTAAATCCACACAAATGTGTATTTTGTGTAGAAATGGGTCATTTATTGGGATTTGTTGTTTCAAAAGCTAGCATTTGTGTCAATCCCTTGAAGGTTGAAGCTATCGTCAAATTGCCTCCTCCTTCGACTCTTTGCCAACTCCAAAGTTTGCGAGGGAAAGCAAACTTTTTATGTCGTTTCATTCCTAACTACGCCGAGATAACGAAAGGTTTTACTAGGTTGTTGAAACAGAATACTCCATTCTTTTGGGATGAGATAGCTAACAAATATTTTGATGCACTTAAACACACGTTAACCCATGCATTGTTACTGCATCCTCCCAATTACAACCAAGATTACTTTTTGTACCTCGTTGCTTCTCATTCCACCATTGGGATGGTTTTAGTTCAGGAAGATGAATTCAACAGTGAACATGTGATTTACTATCTTAGTCGAACTCTGAATCCGACTGAGCTTAAATATTCGCATGTGGAGAAATTAGCCTTGGCAGCTGTTTAAGTTTTCCAAAGATTTCATCACTACATCTCATTACGCAAAACCACAATAATTTCTGACTGTAACCCTATGATGTATATCTTGACCAAACAATTGCTAGGGGGCAAGTATTCCAAATGGATAGTTATCCTGCAAGAATTTGACTTGGAATTTGAAAAATCCAAGGCAAAGAAATCTTTAGTTTTTGTAGAACTTATGTGTGATTTCCCACGTACTGATACTGAAAGTGTGGCGGAAGAGCCCGTTGTAGATGAATCCTTGTTTCTTATCAATACTCTTGATCCATGGTATGGAGATATTATTGTTTATCTCCAGACCCAATCTTTTCGACCTGAAATCTCACGATCTCAGCGACAGAAAATACGTTTCCAATCCCAACAATATAATATTATTGGTGATACACTCTATCGTCGTGGGGCAGATTCTATTTTCCAATGTTGTCTAACTCATGAAGAAGCTGAAAAGGTTCTAAATGACTGTCACTTTGGAACATGTGGCGGTCATATGTCTGGGTATGCCATAGCTCAAAAGATATTGCACTGGTTATTTTTGGCCATCCTTATTCAAAGATTGTATCTATGCAGTCCAGAAATGCCATAATTATCAAATTTTTGATCGTAAGATGCGTGATCCACCCGCTCCTCTCCACCCTATAATTGTTGTTGGTCCTTCCGCAAAGTGGGGTATTGACTTTATTACATGTAACCCTCACTCAGCCGGGGGCATGCGTATATCCCTTGTGGTAGATTATTTTACTAAGTGGGCCGAGGCGATGCCTACATTTTTGGCAGACAGAAAAATTGTTGCAACTTTCATTTTCAATCATATAATTACTAGATTCGGTGTTTCTCAAGCTATTATTACTGATCATGGGAGTCATTTTCCAAACATCATGATGACTGAACTGACAGATCAACTTGGCCTGCGTCACAATAGTTCTACTCCATATTACCCAAAGGCTAATGGTCTAGTTGAAGCTATCAATAAAGTTCTAGTCACTATGATCCATGAATCATTGGTATTCATAGGTCGAATTGGCATAACATGTTATTTTCATCACTTTGGGCATATCGAACCTCAGTAAAAACATCAACTGGTTTCACTCCTTTTCAATTGGTCTACGGTTTGGAAGTAGTGTTACTCGTTGAATGCGAAATTCTGTCATTGCAAATAGCCATAGAATTACTCCCAACCACTTCTGAAGAGGAGAAACGTTTTTCGTACTTAGCCTAGCTAGATGATAATCGACACAATGCTGCATTAGCAATCAAAACTCATGCGAAACGAATAAAAGCTTAGTATGACCGAAATGTTACACCTCATAATTTTTTGGAAAGAGACCTAGTTTCACTATACGATCAAGCAAACAATAAGCTAGGGGCTGGAAAATTTGTACCTATGTGGCATGGTCCTTATATTGTTAAGTGAAAGCTGGCAAAAGGGGCCTATAAATTGGTAGATTTTGATGGTGTCTCTTTGGGTAAACCCAGAAATGGGCTTTATCTGAAAAAGATATTATGCTTAAATTTGGTGTGGAGATTTTTGTTAGATTAGTTTCTTTCTAGCTGGTGTGTTTTATATTAAAAAAGTGTGCCTAGTTTAGAGAGTGCTTTTATCATTATTCCTGCTTATCTTGATTTTACTCTTGATATTGCAGATGTCGACGTCTCTTCAAACATACATTGGTTTTGCTGATGGTGCTTGTCATAATACACAAAATATTTCTTTCATGGCTTGGGTTATCTATTCACCCTCTGATGAGTTAGTATCTATGCATGGGGTAAGCCTCGGTCAAACAATGAATAACATTGCAGAGTATAGTGCAGTGATTGAGTTATTATCTTAATCCATCTCATTTGGGATTCAGTGTTTGATTGTTAGGTTAGATTATGAACTCATTGTATTATAGATTAACAGGGTTTATGCCATTATAAATCCAATGTTATTAAGATTTTTTTTGAGACTTCATCTCTTGGAACGTGAATTTGATTATATTGAATATCAGCATATTCCAAGATATTTAAATACATTAGTAGATGTAGTTACTTCTCGTATGATAAGTAGACATTTGCAATAATCAAAGCAGTAAATTTATAACATTCCATAACATCTTACACAAGATAGACAGTAATAGTGATATATCATAGCATAGAAGTGTGTCAAATATACATCATCTTTGATCATAGGTTGAAAAACACCTTATGATCGGCAAAACTGATAGTACAAAAAGATATAAAATGTCATGCAAGTCTAAAAAAGCGATCATCCTATCCCTGGTGATGATCATGATAAGAAACCATTGCTCGGGCCACCCTACAAAGGAACCTCCTAAAAGGTCCTAGGACCCCAATCACATATCAATGTAACCTAAGTGGAATATCATCTATGCCAGTCTCTCAAATATCTACTGTCAAACGCTCTAGATGATTCTCCAATTTAGTCAAGGTCTCTGTAGATTGGTCCTATGGGGCCAGTCCTGTTACAACTGGGTGTCTCCTCTCATAAGGCTGGAGAGCGGCTAGTCATCGTGGACCCACATCTGCATTTAAAAATTTTTACTGTTAGTTTTGGACCATTTAAAAAACAAAAAAATTAGATAAAACTTAGAAAGTGTTGAAAATGATTTTACCTGAATAATCCCACTGCTTCCTAGTGGAAGAATCATGTCTGGGTCACCGCGATAATCCATCCCAGCATATGGAAAATCCTGAATCACGAAAATTTGGTTTCTCAACCAACGAAAATACTCAGGCGGAAACCAAACAACCTCTGAACCCTCCTTAGGGTGACGGGCCATCACTACAACCCAACGCATTATCCTAGGCTCTCGAGGAAGACCAGCCTCAACGGAAAGTTGTTGTGGGACCAACATGGGGACCCTCTCTAGACCAAAGCTCACAATGAGGAAACTGTATCCATATTTTTTTAGTTGTACTTTATTTGTTCTAGTCAGTTGGCCTTTTACATTCACCAACACAGCTTTGCACCAGTTGAAGATGGTACCTCGGTAACAGTCTACTGCCATTCACATCTGGGATCCGATAGCTACATGCAATGTTGCACTCCCGCATGGTCTGGTGACAGTGAATGCAATAACCTTAAGTTCATGATGGTCGATAGTTTTAATATCGATCCGTTTGTCCTCTATTTGATCATTGCAAAACTTTAATTGGAGACTAGCGACAGACTGACCACCTGGCCTAATCTCGAAAAGAGATAATCATTCACCTCTCTTGGACAAACCAATCAAGAAATATATGTCCTCTAGCTCAATTTCGAGCCGGTGGCCACCAATCATGAAACACTAGTCCTGTATGTTCCACCTATCTACCAAACATTGCAAGAAGTCTACTTGGGCCATCATGCCTGGTATGGCCCAGAACTTAAACAGTTTGCATGCTTTCAATGCCTGTATTGTGGGTGGATGAATTAATGCGGAAAGGTCCATATCATCATGTTCGAATTCCTGCCAAAAAAGCATTTCGTATCTCCTACAATGCAAAGAAGACATATTAGAACAATTTAGTTCGAAAATTTTTGGGCGGAAATGGAGAAATTTGAGTTATTAAAATCTATTTTGCGGGGTCCACACCTGCTGGTTACAAACAGTGCATATAGTCCGCAAGTATCATAAGCAATAGGTGCAAACCCACGACTTTTTCCTTTGTACAAAAAGTTAGGGTCCGCAGGGGCCGCATGTTGCACCTACGGACCTCCGCGAGTGGATTTCTAAACCAAATTTTCCCTTAAAAATCAAAATGAAAGCCCTAAAATGAAATGTAAACAGTTGAAATGCAAGATAAGGATGATGTGGATTACCTGGAGCTGACGGTTTTCGATTCCAACGGACGGATATTCCGTAATCTTCACAGAAAATTTCTTACCCAAAATCTCTCACTTCTCACTCTAAAATCAAATGGTAAAAATGAATTTACAAAAGCCCTTTTCATAAGCTTTTTTGAATAAAGGAATTTTTAATTTATTTATTTTTCACTTTAAAAAGGTAGTTTTTTGATGCATTTTTATTTATCTTAAATAGGTATGAGTAATGTTTGAGTTTTTGTGCAGAATATTGGATTTTTCAGAGAAAATTGATCATTTTCAACAAAGAGCATACTTTTTTCACTTTTTCGGACTCTTCCAAAATTTACGAAAAAGTGAAACATTGGAGTCCTCTTTAAGCTCTTTTCTGACTCGTAAAATATGAAAAGATTGCCAAGTTTTTTCCTTTTTAAACTTGTTAAACAAAATTAAAAAGGTAGTCCACTTATAGCTCTTTTCTGACTGTATAAACATGAAAAGATTTCCGGACTTTTGTCGTTTCAAGTTCAATATTGGTTATAAAACGACGTGTCTTTGATCACTTTTTTACTTTTTCAGATCGAAGCCACTAATTATGAAAAGTACTCCTTGATCGTAATGGTCAAGTGGTTCTCTCAAGTATTATTTTATACATTTTCGGGCTTGGGGGACACAAATTTACAAAAAAAGACACCCATGGAGTTTTCTTAAGTTTTTCTTCTGACTCCCTAAAATTGAAAAACACTGAGTTTTTCCTATACTGGACTCGTTAAAATTTAACAGTAAAGGACATGTTCAATTTTAAACAAGAATGAACCACTCCTTCTTAGGGTTTGAATTTTAAACTAAGCTGGACTCATCCGAAGGATGAGCTTATAAACAATCAAATGTTATCCTCCTCAAGCTTGTCAAAAATAAAGAGGTACTTGCCAGAAATGGTGGGGCCAAAGGGAGAAAAATGAACCTGTTTGTTACACTTTGTGTTTTAGAAAAGCCTTTAACCACTCTTGAACACAACATTTTTTGTTCACCTGGGTTGGGAAATCCTTTTCCTAACAGTTAATCAAGCCATATTGAAAGTCTTTAGTGGGTTTCCGGGTATTAGCTTTGGGTCAATTGCCACCAAACCATCTGCAGTGTTGTTATGTGTTCAAGAGGTCAGTTCAAATAAGTCATTCATCTGTAAAATATCTGTCATCCATTTTGACCATTCCTGAGTTAGTCCTTGCCAAATATATTTCTTCAAAACTTGATCTATGATTTCGTGTTGCGGGCTTGCCTACGACAGATCACTTTTTATCGACTTCAGCTCATTATCTATAAAGATGATCTAGAAATCGTCAGTACCTTGGAATCTGCATGCCCTAATGGCATGTTTCTCACCTTTGATGATAGGTTGCATCATTGACCTTCGATCAAAGGATTCTATGACGTGTTCGACATCATCTCAGTTATTCACATTTCATGGATTGTACTGAGTACTTTGAGGGCCATTGACATCACTGGTGGTTCCTCTCACACTTTTTATCAGTTCACATCATTGAGTGGTAATCAAGTGGTTTCTAACATGTTCGACTTCGACACATTCACTCACATGGATAGAATCGTACTAGTTCGGGAAGCAGAATCAAGACCCTGGATCTAGTTTCTACCATCTAGGCTATGAGGAATTTTGTTATTCATTATACAATGGACTATTAATAAACAGATGGTTGTGCCCATACTATGTCTACATATTTCTATACTCTTGATGTATTACAAAATCATTCCTGTATCAGAACAGTTTAGTCAGTTTTGATCTGAGTATGGGAATGCCTACCTCAGTAATGATATGTTCACACACACACACACACACACATATATATATATAGCATTGAATGTTTTTACAGGTTTCGACTGGGGTGTCCACAGGATGATCTTTGAAATGATAAAGTACTTCACTCTTTTTAGATGACAAACTCTATCTTCATCTATTACAGACTTCGCACTTTAGGGGGCAATTTGTTGCACAAAAAATTGTCACCTTGACATTCTGCAATCTGTGTGAGTCCATTACCACTCATACTTTCCTCCTTGGCAAGTCTTAAGCCTTAGTTCTTCATATCAAGCCTTGAAAATAAGAGAAAGCCCTCAAAATTCTATAAAACTCTTGTTCCACACTTTCTCTTAGCATTACTTGCGGTCCCACACCTAAAGGTTATGTCCCCTGCGCACCTGACCACTTTGTCTCTGTGTTATGGGTGGAGACCCCTATAAAAGTAAAATAGGCGCAAATATATTCTTAAAGACTCACTTTGAGTCATTTCTAGAAGCTTCTAGAAGGAATCTTGAGGTGGCAAGTTCGCTCCTTTAAGGTTCATGCATCCCATTCCTTAAGGAGCTAACCCCTTGATGTGAGGAGCTTATCCCTTTGAAGGATGATTCTATCCCTTCATAGGTGGACCTGTAACCTCCTTCCTTTGCACTATAAAATGAAGCATTAGGTTGGTTAATTGAGAGGTTGAAAGCTGAATATTTTTGAGGTGAAATGCTGCTAGAACTTAGTCTTCCTAATTGAGCTTTTGTGAGGAGAGATTACATACCTCTTTGATCTCATTTGGAAGAGTGTGAGGCTTGTCAAAGTAAAGGAGATTCTTGTTTCGGACCTTGGGAAGAGCTTGTTCAACATCAAGGCTGAAAAGGTTGTAAGGTTCTTCTACTTCAAAGTTAATACAAACAAGTTTGTTTTTCTCAATAAGTTGTGTTGGTTTATTTTATGGATTCCTTGATCGTCATAATGAACATGATTTATGATATTATCTATGTAGGTGTTATTTGATGTGTGCTTGTTTGTGATTGTAGGTTCTCAAAAAGAAACTCTTTTGGATAGTTGAAGGATGGCTGCTACAAACTAGCGTTGGACTTAAGGTAGGGTTTAAACACCTCTATAGTTTTGTTTATGAATCATATGTGTTTAGAAAAAGATAGATTTGCTTGTCCTGCTTGTTGTTAGATATCTTTTGATACTAGGGAGATCAACCTTGTCCGCAAGATCAATTTATCTGGCCAACATGAAGTTAAAGAAGACATTAGTACTATGCATTTTAAATAGTTGTGTTATGTTTCTAACTTCTTTAATTGTATATTTCTAAATTCATGTCACATTTGCTTCTTCACTTTTCTTTTTCTCCCCCCTCCATCCTATTCAGAAATACTTTTGAACTATGTTTCTTTTTGTACAATTAACTTTGTGTCACTTCTATAATGCTTAATTTATACTCAATTTAAATATAATGGTGTATATCCCAACCTATATAACAATTAATACAATACAATAAGGCACATATTATATTCCCTATATTTAACATAAATTCTTGCCATGACACTGAAATTTTGATATTTCACAAGTTTTAAATTCAATTTAGTGTTTGAGGTCTTCTTTCCAAGTTACACATCTTCCAAGTCCAATAATTTTGGTAGTCTAGTTGAGGCATTGAGAGTGGAAATTATGCCTTTGTGAACTAAAAAAAGTAGTGTTTGCAACTAGGAAAATTTTAATGAAAAGAGTTGGTTGAAGAGTATTCCAAAGTATTTTGTACAAATGATTTTCCTTTAGTGGTCTTATTATTTATTTCATATCCATGGGCACCACCGCACACAATATTAATACCTATTAGATGCTGTAACAAAATATCCCTATCTATCTTACTTATATTATCTTTATCTTAAACCCAAATCTACCAAGAACAAAGAGGGCTCAACTCTAGAGTTAAGATTGATCTAAGATGGTATTTTTGCATTCCATAATAAATTTCTTCAAGCCTTTAAATATACTTCATTATAACGAATACCAAGATGGTATTCTTGCATTCCATAATGGATTTCCTCAAGTGTTTAAATAGGCTTTATTATAACAAATACCATGGGAAAAACAATGAGCAACTCCAAAATATCAGCGATGTATAAAAAACAATGAGCACTCTTTCTTTGTTTGAATAGAAGTCATGTTACTCCGACCTTAAATTTGAAAGCAACATAATATCTATGAATTTGTGAACTAAATATTACGGGGATATTTTTTTTAATTATTATTATTTTAAGATAACTTAACAAAATAATGTTTCATTTATTTTAAAAAAAAAACACAAAATAAATTAAAAATTTGAGTTAGTTTTAAAAAATTAGTTTTTCCTTTATGTTTAGTTTTATTAGCAGTGGCAGTGAAGTTAATATTTAAAAAAATATATATAGTTTTCTCATGTATAGATTTTATATCTAAAATATTTTTTATTTTATTAGTTTATTTTTTTATTATCAATTTAAAAAATTAAGTGTGTCAAATGAACCAAACAAAAATTTAATAAATCAAAATAAATAAGGGTTTCAAAAATATTGATTTACCATAATCATAAATGTTTATTATAAATATGAAATGTTTAAAAACATTTTTTCATATAAATGTTAATATTACCATACTTACATTAAAAACAACAATACATTCAATATTGTATAATTTTAAGTATATATTAAAATAAGAACAATTCAATTTCAATAATCTTATCTCAAATTATACAACATTTAATACAATAAAATAAAATGCATATTATCTTCCTATACGTACCATATATGATTCGAATTGGATCATTATCTTGTTTGTCATCCATCTCGATGCATTTAGAGTGGAAAAGGTGGAGGAATTAGCTCACAGGACCGTTTTTACCGAGGGGATTTAGTTTGGCAAAACAAAGTTTGAAACCTTCCAGGAGCGTTTATAGGCATCAAACAACGTTTTTTGGGTGTAAAACTTTGCCTCTTAGTTGTATCACTTTTTCATGCTATTATACACACAAATATCTTTCCAATGGCACATGAAGTGCATCAATCGGAGTCTATATGCAAAAGTTATGCCACTTAGAAGTTGACATTCGTGTTTTCAAACCTATAGTTTCGGAGGATGCCACATCATCCCCCATTCTTCATGGAAAAGGGGCTAGTCACATGTTTATGATGTAAAATACTCTTGAATAGCCTATTTTGTAACTCTAGTTAAGAGTTGATGTAGTGAAACTTAACCACTAGTAGGCTATTGGGTTGTGTTATAACCAAGCCACTAGGAGGAAGAAGCATTCCATTCTTTTGAGAGAATTTTGTTCCGTAGATGAGAAAAGATAGCTAGGAGAGATAGGAGGTAGAGCACAGAGGATCTGTGCACTGTAGCAGCCCATGGACCACATGCATTACTTCTTTGTACCTGGAACCTTATTTCCAGACAAAGAAAGAGAGCGAAGCAACCTCACCTTCCAGCTGGGTTTTCTCCCAAAAGGGCTTCCCAGAGAGCATGTCTTGTGTCTTATGTGTGTATGATATTATTTTGTCATTCTCTACTTTTCTGCATAATTTACATTTGCATGCATGCACTAATTATAGTAAAATCTATAGATCTAGAATTTTAATACCCTGTGATAGTGTATAATTTTCAGAGTTTTAATATAATATTATTAGATTCGTTGTGACGAACTATCCAATGGAATATCCGTGACAGTTTATGGATCAATATATCCTAATTTAAATTCAATAATCTTATCCCAAACTATACAACATTTAATACAATAAAATAAAATGCATAATATCTTCCTATACTTACCATATATCCTCATTTGTTATCTTCCTATACTTACATATATCCTTATAATGATACTTGGAATCTTGATATTTTATAAGCTTCAAAGTCAATGTAGTGTAAAAGCTTTTCTTGTCGAGGCATTGCGAATAGAAATCATGCCTATGTGAATTAAAAAAATCACACATTGCAACTCGGAGAAGTGAGGTACTTGAAGAATACTTCAAGGTATTTTGTATAATTTATTTTCCTTTAATAAACTTATTATTTGTTTCATAGTCGTGAACACTATTGTACAAAATATTATTTCTTATTTCTTATTAGATGTTATAAAAAATATTCCTATAAAAACATTTCTATATTATTAGACAATTTTGGTGAATTTTTTTTTAGTAAAATCTATATAATAACACAACCATATAAATTAAATGGTTAATAAATGTGGATATGTGTCAACATAGGATAAGTATTAAAGAACTTCACCATACATCTCACATTGATATGATTAAAATATT
>APFE031717137.1:0-15209 GCA_000404065.3 Pinus taeda | reverse complement strand
TGAGCTCTAAGAAGTTCTCTTGGTGTAGAGAAACAATGGGCATTATAGGGTTGGATAAAGGACTAATATCTCTTGTGGCCCCCTATGGAAAGAAAACAACAAGTGGGAGAATGTGGGGTTGTGTTATATTCTTTCCACGACTAGCCCACGTAGTTAACCGGGGGGTTAGAGGGGGGGCAGAGCACCCCCTTCGTTGCGCTGATTGCGTAGTCGGGGTGGGGGGGGTCAGAAGGGGTTTGAGTGGTGCAAGTAAGTCCACTCTATGTGGTTCGGGCCTCGGAAAATTTTGGTTTTCGAACCTATGTTAGTTTGGGCAGACCCACCTATGGTTTTGTGCATGATTTTCGCACATGTTTTTGGACGCGATGGTTTTTGGTCCATGGTATTGGATGCTTTGGCTTGAAATATGTATTATAACATTGAAAGGAATATAATGAAAAATTATGCTGGTAGTCCCGGTTTTGGGATCTAGGGGAAAATATCTATGTATATGTGTTTTATGTGTTATGCTCTTGCATTGCTTATTTTATGTGTTTTAGAATTCATATGCAGGTAATTTTTGTATGGGGTTAAAACCTACAGTATGTTATGTCTATGCGTTAAGTACTAATATGTAAGGTTAATAATCAACACAAATTTGTTCATGTATGCGAAGTTGTAGGTAGATAGAAGACATAAGTGAACATACATACACAACAACTTGCATATCCCTTTGGTTGTAGAAACCCAGTTCTGCAACCTCCCATAACCGCTTCGGGCGAGACTGCGACTTGCTTGCAGGTCATTACCGAAAGGGCCAATGGTTGAGGGTTTTGTTGGTGTGCAACACACTATGAACCTGGGTTAAGCCCCCTTAAACAAACACTAAGTGCGTCAACTCTTTCATGGAAAGGACAATGTGCTTGTTGGAGGGGGTTGTTCAGGCAATACTAGGGAGTTGAAGTGGAAGAAACTTGGGGGTATGGTTGTATACAAGAGGTGGGAGGTGAAGAAAGTAAAGGGTCAAGAGAATTTTTGATGGTAGATGGAAATGGAGGGGAGAATGTAAGAGGACTAAATGGAGGAAGATGGATTTAGGTAGGTAGGAAGGTTCCACTGGGGACAATTTGAGGAGCGTTGTGTCGATTGATGTACAATAGACGTCGACGTGTGTTTATTTTATCCTTATTAAGTGCATAATGCCTTTGCTAATGTTCCTTCCTTCCATCATTATCGGGAGTAATTGTATAGTTATTCAACCAAGGAAAGCATTCTCAAAGACGGAGGTGTAGGTGAAATGTGAACAAAGATGTGTAAACGAAGCATGTTGAGGAGGGAAAATAGTGTACATAGAAAGCACAACGTTGGCATGAAAAAGGAAAGACATGTATATTTGTTCCAATTTGGAAGATACATAACATGAATAGAAAAAAAAATGTTAATGAGACAAGAAGCATGTACCTTTGCAAAAATATATTCGATATGTATGATGGGGAAAGCGAGCATAGATACAAATTATTTACTAAGTTGAGAGATAAGTTTGTTTTCTTCCCCTTTGATTTTCCAGTGTGAAATTTATTTATTTTTTTGTACAAAAAGGAACCTATGAAACATTTGGTGCAAGTGTTGTAGGAAAGTGGGAAGTACGCGAAGAATGTGTTGGAGGACTAGGTTGTTTTTTTCTTTTTGGTTTTTGCATGAAAGAAGTTGAATCAAAGTTTTTTGGTAAAACATAGTAGCAAGTAATTAGTGTGTTTATTTCGTTAAACAAAATTTTGAGTAATAAATAAGTTGTCAAAAATCAAATGTAGGTGCAATATGAATATGTGTTGAATCATTACGTGCAATATGAATATGTGTTGAATCATTACGCCTTGAATTATAACATTAGCCAGTGGGATGTTGAAATTAGAAGTTATATCACCATGCATGTTTGTTTTTCGATTTAAGAAAGGTTACTTTTGTGTTGCACCATTATTAAAATCAATAGTTAATGTATGTTTTCCATATTAGAGCATATCCATATCCATATGTGTACTTGAAATATGTTAATGTGTTGCAAAGCACATGAAGGAATGAAGAAGGCCAAAGGAATTAAAGTGAGCTAATGCCCATGTATTTACCAAGAAACATTACAAGAGTAACAAGTATTTTTGTAGCCATGTTTTACAAAAATTAGTAGAGACAGAGGTGTAGGAAGATAACTGTGAGAAGGCAAAAAGAGTTATACGAGGGCATTGTGTGAAAATTCTATTGTATAGGGAGGAAGAATCCAACCACAGGGCAAGGGAGTTGTGATTTAGGGAAAGGATTTAAAAAATGAAAATGGGTTTGATAGTAAACGAGAGGCCAAAATCAAAGTCCACAATTGTTTCACAGAATATGTGTGGAAGAGGAAAGCATGACTACAACAATATGTAGGGGTAATAAAATTGTTTAAAGTTGGTGAACAACTTTTTTGGAATGGCCAAATTTGGTTTTCATTTCATGCAAGACAAGGGTAGATTTAGAGGCATAAGGGATTTCTTCAGATTGTATAAGGGTTGGGCGAAGGAATTTCATGCCATTGAAAGTGTTTGTTTTAACAAAAAGCGTGAATGTGAAGTGTCCACATTTGATCCTAGTGGTGATGTCCCTAACAGATTCTGGCTCACTTGAAAGGAGGCTAAGGTGCTTTGTTGATATGCGCAAGAGTTTAGTCGCAACATAATCAAACACAATGACATTTCCTAGATGGCCTGTGTGATCATGGAATTCAAGATGGAGCACATAAAAATAGTCACATTCAAGGAAGGCACCTTTGCATTTCGTGCAATGCCACATATTCTCATATTGTTGGATAAATCTCTTCATTCATTTCATGCCATCAATATTAAGTGGGCATGCAAGGAAGTAAAAATATTCAATGTCCATTGTTGTAGTAGTAGCACGAATGACAATTCATGGATATTTCTTGGAGCAGGGCAACTCAAAAACTTTAGTGATTATTTTTTATTTGAGGGGCATGCTAGGGGTGCCTATGTATTTCTGACTAAGTGAAGGCAAGGATTCATTGAAGCCTGTATTTGAAACCATTGTTGGAGCTAGCGTGTTTCAACAATATATAGGTTTATTAGAAGGGAAGTGGGGGGAATAGTTCCAACAGTCTTTCGATTGAACTCAACGACACGACCCCCTTTGATTGCAAGGACTCAAGTGGAATCCAAGGCATGAGGTTCGGAGAGTTTGTGTCCATCGACATGGCACTTCACACCCCAAATGGTGACATCGATGTTGTAACCCGACATGTCACACAAATCTTTCCAAGGAGTTTCTGAGCCATCGTGTGGCATACGATGTAGGTAGGATAAGTCGCACTAACAATTCCAATAACATAAACAACCAAGTTGATAGATGAAATTTTGAGTGAATTGATTGAGATGAAATGAAATTTGCGGGGAGTTATTGAATGATATTCATATATGCACTCAGACACATTTGATGCAGGCAAAAGGAGGATTTTGAATAGGCGGTTCAGATGCTTGTAGCTAGGATTTGGAACCTTTATGGTGCCATTTGATACTGTGTAGATCCAACCAACTTGTACGAGAGCATTTAAAGAATATACCAAGTCTTTGAAGGAAGATACATGGATCTCGTCACCATTATAGTATAGAAGGTCAAATCCAATAAATTTCCCAGTGCCCCATGTATTGTTGTATTGATAGAGGGGTGTCTTTGTGAGGGCCTTGCCTTATATGAAAAAATGTTTCTATGATGGGTTGTGTTAGTGTCAGTCTTTGAAGCCTTCCACCAGTGATCAAACATGCTCTTACAAAGTGGTTTTAGGGTGCCAAAGTCAAATTTTGTCATTTCAGTGAGTCTTCAAGTAAAATTTGGTCACTGGGTATTAGGTTTAGGATTTGTTTTCACTCATTCCAAAGTCTTCCAAGTATTGGTCCATGTCACCATTTGGATGAGTGTACCATCATTCAGAGAGTTGTCATCATTTCAGGTTCCAATGGGTCATTTACACCTTGTTCGTGCTTCAGTTGTACTTGGGTAAGGCTCATTTCCCTTTTCTAGGGTTTTGAAGGTAATTTATCTTGGATGGTCAAGTCATCAACAAAACTTGTATCCTGATGGTCATACACCTTCCCCTATCCTTAATGTACCTTCTTAAGCACTTCCCATCACTGATATCTTTCAAATTCTTCATTTTCGCACAAACCCTAGCTTCTTGCTACAATTTGACAATTTTCTAGGCTAGGCCTGTGTTTTGCCCTTTTGGACCCTTCCCCTCACTAAATATTTGAAATTATGCTTTCCCTTCCTTCCTAACATCCCTCCCTATTTTCCAAAATCTTCTCAAGAATTTATCAGCCCCTTATCCCCTTCATTTCCCTTCATTTCTACAAAACCCCTGTTCCACACATCGGGATAGGTTTTACTCAAATGATGTTTCTGAGAAATATAAGATGATTTTGACAAAAGTGGGAGAGGTTTTTGTCCATAATAGACCAAGGAAGAAAAACCTCCAATTTTTGCATAGGTGTCATGGTTTTAGAGAAATGTCAAAATACAGTTGCCTCAAGAGGGTTGCTGCACCTCTGGAGTGACATTGGGAAAATCAAGATTTCTCCTATCCTGGTTGGCCAAATGACTTCCTGGATGAGTCAAATGATAGTTAGAGACAAAGATATTTCCAATGAGCTATCATGAGCTCGGATTTTAGGAAGACCTTCAAAAGTTGATTGCAACAACACTCTACATTTAGGCAGCCTCATTTTGCACATTTTGACTAGTCTTGGGAGATTTGACTTTTGATAGGGTAAATGAACTCCAAATTGAAAAATTAAAGATGATCTCGAAAGTATACTCGACAAGCTTTCCAAAAAGCTATCCTGTCTCCAATTTGGACACCGAGAATGCCTCTAAAACGCGGTTTAAAAGAGGAGTTGCGGATAGAATCAGTGGCTCTGCGCATTGAAATGCGAAACACAAGAAAACCCAATAGGTGTGCAACGCCACTGGCGCTGCGCTTTTGACTAGAGCATCCTTTGAGATAATGGTTTGCATTTTTGGATTGAGCATGAAAAGACAAGCAAACCCAAAAAGTTTCATCAAGTTTGGAGCAGATCTTGGTCACCTGAAGGCCAAAAAACCATTAAAAAATGACCTTTGTGCCACTTTTTTGATACACAGGAAGCAGTCTTGGGAGATTCCATTTTTTAGGGGTCAAATGACATCCAAATCTAGAAATTCAAGTTGTTCCAAGAAGTATACTCGACAAGATTTCCAACGAGCTATCCTACACCCAGTTTGGACACTGGGAAGGTCCCCAAAACTGGCTTGTAATAAGTGATGCGCATTGGATCAGGGGCACTAGGCATTGGATGAAAATTGCTAGTTTGGCTCCAAAATCGAAATTTCGCCTAGATTTTTTGTAATTTGAATTTTGGGCTCTTTTTAGGTAAATATATGAATTTAATTGATGCTATGGGATGTAAATGTACTTATAAAATGACTCTTGGGGGTAAATTCATCATTTTGAAGTGGTTGGGGGTGGAATGAATTAGTTTCCATGGTTTTAGAGGCAAGTTGTTCCACTGCCTATATTCCTGTTCTTAGTTTAGATATGGTTGAAACCACTCGTTTTCTCATGGATTCGACCTTGATGGCTAGCATAGGTGGTTTGATGCCTATATTATGTTCTTTCTTAGTCATTTGTAAGGGTTGGACTCTTTTGGAAGTGGTGCACACATTGTATACTTGTATTAGCAGATTGGCAAGGAATAAAACCAGGTTTTGCAGCTATTTTTGTGGGATTCTTGTGATACTGTGTTTTTGTATTGTTTCTTCTTATGTAATAAGTTATTCTTATGTGTTAGATGCTTCAAAATCTTTTCCCTTCTTCTAAACTAAATGAATCAAGAGAAATAGGCAAAATACATTAATAACAGTGCTTTGCCTTGGGAATGCATTTAGTTCTTAATGTTTTCAGCAGTTTGAAGAGGATTCATGGTCTCCACATGGTCTCCTCAGCCCCTCAACAGTCTTAAACCAACCATCTCACTTGATTACTAGTGCATACACACTTATCTATCTTGCCCCACAGAACATGTTTGCATCCTTGATTTGATTTCCCAGACCTAAGCTGCCTGCTCCATTTGATCCATCAACCAACCTTTAAAATCAAACAAAAACCCTAGAGCTACTATACCTAGCCTAAAATCTAGTCTTATTTTATTAATCTCACTGAGATTGATAAGGAGAGAGCCCTCTTCCGACCTGGTAGGGCTAGCTACCAAGTTAAGCATGTTTTGTGGTTATCCTAGGATTGCCTGCCTTAAGCTTGAGGTTGATCTAGGCTCTAATAGGTTGAGTGCCTTAAAAGGGAGAGTTGTTGGAGAAACATCGTTATCCATAATTAGAGGTTGTAGGTTGGGACCTTAACAAGGAATTTGATGGCAAAGCAGAGGCAATTGTCGAGGATGAGGTGGCATGGAGGACTTGTTTAGTGGAAAGAACAAGAGGGGTTGGTTCAGCAATAAGAGGTGTTGCACGATGAAGAATTTCAAGTTGGATGACACGAAGTGACCTGCAAGAAATAAGATTTGTGAGAGAGGAGGAGAATAAGAAAATATAATGTAAAGAGAGTAGGTGCAAAAAAGTGACTTAAATGGAGAGGAAGGCAAGGAAGGTAGGAGAGGAAGTTGCAACATACAAAGATCAATGGAAGGATATGCAAGCATTTTTTTTCTAAGGAGCACAGTGGAGCATAGTTGAAGCTCCCCATATGTTTCAAGGGGATTGTGCACTGAAGGCAACAAGACCACATGTTTGTGAGTTCCATCAGAAAGATAGAGCCAGTAGCCGGGGGCTGCAACCTTGCATGGGAAAATCTACTCGATGGCAACCACTTGGAGGATTGGTTGTAGCTATGTAGAACCAACCATCAATAGTGAAAGTGGATTGCTAGTCAAATTTGGATCCATTGGATTACGACTTTTTGTTGGAAGAGAGAAATTGCAAGTATATTTTCAAATGTAAGTGTATAGGAACATAAGTAGACTTTGTAGAAATTCCATGTAAAAGATTACAATATGACACTTGAAAAACATGAAGGAAGAATTTTTTTGAAGCAAAGAGAGTGGAATATTTAGAAGCATGAGAAAAAAAATTCTCAATAATCAAGGTGATATTAACAACGAAGATATTTCTAGACATATATGTTTTTTCATTCTCACAAATTAAAGTGGAAAGCAAAATGATTCTTGTCAAGACAAACAAAACAATAAGTGCAATTCCTATTATTGAATGGGTTATTTTGAGTGAAGGATAGGTTTTGAGAGAAGAAGGGTTAGGAAGTTTGGTTAAGGTATTTAGTAAACCTTAACTTATTATTAAAGGCAAGAGACCTTATTGTTTTTTCAAGAATGTCTTGTTAATCTTGGCACTGGTAGTAACAAGGCAGAGGAGGAAGAACAAAAGCAACATTTGAAAGTAGACAAGAGAAGCATAGTTTCAATTATTTGATGTCATTTACAATTTGTTATTTTGTTCATGAGATTTGACATGTCAGTTTTCAAGGAATGGGAATGAATGGTAGGTGCATGAATGCAAAGAAGTCCTTATCCATCGAAATAGGCACATGCATGAGCTTGAGTTAGAAAAGTTTTCTAGGAATAGGGAAATGATGAATTTTGGATTGTACATACAAGTACAATTTGGTAGTATTTTGAAACAACCAAGAGCTACTTGTATGGATTAATGGGCATGTGCATTTGATGAAGGAAGAAGATACTTGGGGAATTCCAAGACTAAAAGGGAAAAACTTACAAAGGTGCATTATTTACAATTTCTTACCTTCTTTAGAAGACCTTGAAACTTTTCTCATATCCTTAATGTATAGTTCAAGTTTTTGTTGAAATATGGCAACAAGAATATTCCAATTTAATTTTTCCTTGAATTAAATTAAAATCGAATTTAGTCTTAACAACTACTTGGAATTAATTAATTAATTCATTTTGAATTAATTAGTTGGAGAAATTCAAGTTAGAAGTCTTTCTAAAGTCATGCAAGAGTTATCCCTTAAATTAAGGAGATAAGATTGAGTTATATTTGAGTTGTAATTAGTTAAGTCAGTCTACTGAGTTAAGTCCAGTTAAATTAGTTCCAAACTATTTGAGGAACTAATAGAGAGTTAACAGTCAGTTGATGCATGCATGCACTCAATTAGTGTACTCCAGTTAACTGAATATTCCCTCATCAGAAACTCATGCACGTCTATTATGAGAAAGACTCATTTGAGATCAAATTCAAGGACAACGTACTATCAGTTGCATGTGTTTTCTTATAAAGAAAACTCATGCATGTAGTCAAGGAATCATTCCTTCAGGATTGCGCAGTTCTAATAATGTGTGAGATCAGAGTTTTCCACTTGGTTGAAGGAGATCATCCACAAGGAACAACACAAGGAAATAGGAGCTTGGAGGGTAGAGAGGAAGGCTAGAGAGCAGCCAAGATTGCCTGTGAGCATCTGTGAAAATTGTACTGAGAGCTGGCTAGCTGTGAGAGCTAAGGCTTTGTATAATTCCTATGTATTTCCACCTTGTATGATAATACAGATAGTGGGGTTTTTAGCTGAGGCTTTCCCAATGTATTTTCATGTGTATTATGCATTGATTCTTCTTCTTCTGGTTATATTGTTCAACTCGATCTTTAAGCTTCCAAAAAATGATAGTAGAAGTAGGTTATATTATTCTGATTTGATTGATATTGCATTATCGGGTTGACCTACCATCAAATTTTCTACATGGTATCAGAGCTGGATTTGTAGAAATTTTCTACATAGTAACGGAGTTGTGAACAATATACTGAGAAGAGAATTTGAAGTTTGAAGTTCGGGGTTGTAGGTGAAAATCGAATTCATATCATACTTCAATGTTGGCCAATGGCATTCTATGGCTTGAGGCTCGAGTATGCCTTGGAAGGTAGCTCGAATTACATAGCATGGAAAGATAGAATGGAGGCTGTATTAGAAGACAATGGCTTGAAGGAATTCATTGATCATGAAATCCCAAAGCCAGCTTCAACTAATGCACAAGAGTTGGCTGAGTGGAAGAAGTGTGTAGTGAAGGCTAGACAAATCATCCTTCATGGATTTCAAGACCATATTGTCTCGAGTATCCATGGGAAGGATACTCCATTTTCAATGTGGAAGACATTGAAGGACCTCTACTAGAACAATAGCGACCAAAGGAAATTGGTGCTCAAGGATAAGCTTCGAGGAATCAAGATGGAGAAGGGAGATATTATTTCCACATACCTGAACAAGCTCACCACCTACAGAGATGAGCTCAACAGTGTGGGAATAACTACTGCCAATGATGATATGGTGAGCCTCGCTCTCCTTGGCCTTCCAAAGAGTTGGAATAGCTACTAGGACTTTGTGAATGGAAGGGAGAAACTGCTGGATTGGGAACGATTGTGGTTGGATCTTATGCAGTAGGAGATCAGGAGGAGCAAACAAGATGGTTCTTCATCCAAGAATGACGATGAAGAAAATATGGCCTTAGCAAGTAAGGAAAGGAAAGGGAAGGAGAAGGCTTCCCATTCCAAA
This sequence comes from Pinus taeda, assembly GCA_000404065.3. NCBI lineage: Eukaryota > Viridiplantae > Streptophyta > Pinopsida > Pinales > Pinaceae > Pinus > Pinus taeda. Next base: position 5,626 of record APFE031717137.1, on the reverse strand, counting down.
TCGAATTCTTCTCATGGAGGGAAGAAGGGTGACATTTCTAAAGTGAGATGCTTTAATTGTCAAAAGATGGGACATTATGCGACTAATTGTCCATCGAATAAGTCCAAGAAGGGATCCTCGGAAGGATCGAAAGGTGAGGCATTAGCCTCTTAGTTCAAAACAAAATTTACCCTTATTGCATGCATGGTGTCATTGATGATGGGTTGCGTCTGGTATCTTGATAGTGGAGCCTCATTCCACATGACCAGTGATAAAAGTTTATTCATTGCCTTGGAGGAGAAAAACCTCAAGATACGCATAGAGATGGGTGACGAAGAAAGGTATAGTGTTTTAGGAGTGGGTAAGGTTGCTTTTCAGAGGGAGCATGTAGCTCCTCTCACCTTGACAGATGTGATGTATGTGCCTGGACTGAAGAAGAACTTGGTATCGGTCGCGATGTTGGAAGACAAAGGCTACGATGTTGTATTCAGTAAAGGAAAGGCATTCCTAAGACAGATAGCCATGGGTCAAACCAAGACAATAGGGATTTGGGTGAAGAATCTCTATAAACTAGATGTATATGATTGTGCATCATTGAGCATGAAAGCAAAATTGGTGCAAAGCCAAGACATTGGTGAGTTGTGGCACAGGCGGTTGGGCCATTTGCATGATAAGGCTTTGAAGATAAATGCAACACATATCTACATGACTTCCCAAAGGTAAACTTGAGCAAGTTGACACATGCAAAGGTTGTACCTTGGGAAAGTACACCAAGTCTTCCTTACTTGACCGAGATAGTTGAGCAAAGGCTATCTTAGAGCAATTTCATATTGATGTGTGTGGACCATTCTCGACGACATCCATATCGAAGCAAAGGTATTATGTGATTTTCATTGATGACTATTCTCGTAAATGGTGGATTTATTTCATGTAGAAGAAGGATCAAACTTTCACAAAGCTTTGTGAGTTCAAAGCTTTGGCCGAGAAAGAGTTAGGGAAGAAGATCAAGGCTTTGAGAGGTGACAATGGTGGAGAATATGTCTCTCAAGAGTTTAAGGACTTTTGTGGAGCGGAAGGAAGTAAACGAGAGCTGACAAACCTCATAACCCACGGCAGAATGGGGTGGCCCAGAGGAAGAACATAACTATTGTAGGGGCAGCACGGGCAATGCTGCATGACCAAGGCCTACCACTTCACTTGTGGGCTGAGGCATGCAAAACAACAGTCTATTTGTAGAATAGAAGCCTGCATCGCATACTTGGGATGAAGACACTAAAGGAAGCTTTCTCTAGTAAGAGACCAGATGTGGGTCACTTCAAGATCTTTGGCTCATCAGTATATTGCCATGTGACAAAGGATGCACGAAAGAAGCTTGAGCCAACAACAGAGTTGGGGATACTTGTGGGGTACAGTGATACACCTCACAACTATCGGGTGTACTTGCCTACTAGTTGGAGGACAGTGGTTCGCAGAGATCTCAAGTTTGATAAGCAGAAGGCCATGCGGGTTTCCCTTGAGAGGGAGCTCCAACTACAGGCTATGGAGGAACTGTTGGTTCATAAGGAGGAGGAGCCTCAGACTGATGTGGAGCAGCCACATGCAAAGGTTCCAATAGTGGAGACATCTACTCAACCAGAGTCTTCCAGAGATGGATGGAAGCACACAAGAGAAGCTGACAAATTGTTGGAAGATGCGAGAGAGAATGTGGGAGCACCATATTCTCAGCGTAGACAGAGGAGGTCACGTGAGAAGTACACTGGATACATGGCCCTTGGTGGGGAATGTGTTGATATCGAGCCATCTTCCTTTGAGGAAGCAGTGCATCAGTCGATTTGGGTTGATGCCATGGTGGAAGAGTATGACTCCATAGTTCGTAACAGTGTTTGGGACATGGTTCTGAGACCGACGAACAAGTTAGTTGTGAGTTCCTGTTGGATTTATAAGGTAAAGCAAGTTGCTGATGGTAGTGTGGAGAAGAATAAGGCAAGATTTGTTTCCCGTGGCTTTTCGCAGGTCAAGAGGATCATGTTGTTGCAGTATATTTCGACAGAGGAGCAAGATGCTGACATTTTGACAAAGGCATTGTCAAAGTGTAAATTCGAGTTCCATATAGACCAGATCGGGGTGGTAGATAATACCTTTCTTGTTGAGAGGGAGTGTTGAAATATGGAAACAAGAATATTCCATTTTAATTTTTCCTTGAATTAAATTGTGAATTAAAATCGAATTTAATCTTAAAAACTACTTGGAAATAATTAATTAATTCATTTTGAATTAATTAGTTGGAGAAATTCAAGTTAGAATTTTTTTTGAAGTCATGCAAGAGGTATCCCTTAAATTAAGGAGATAAGATTGAGTTATATTTGAGTTGTGATTTGTTAACTCAGTTTACTGAGTTAAGTCCAGTTAAATTAGTTCCAAACCGTTTGAGGAACTAATAGAGAGTTAACAGTCAGTTGATGAATGCATGCACTCAACTAGTGTACTCCAGTTAACTGAAGATTCCCTCATCAGAAACTCATGCATGTCTATTCTGAGAAAGATCCAGTTGAGATTAAAGTCAAGGACAATTTACTATCAGTTTCATGTGTTTTCTTATAAAGAAAACTCATGCGTGCATTCAAGGAATCATTCCTTGAGGATTGCGCAGTTATGACAGTGTGTTAGATCATATTTTTCCACTTGGTTGAAGGAGACCATCCATAAGGAACGTCGCAAGGAAATAGGAGCTTGGAGGGTAGAGAGGAAGGCTAGAGAGCAGCCAAGGTTGCTTGTGAGCATCTGTGAGGATTGTACTGAGAGTTGGCTAGCTGTGAGAGCTAAGGCTTTGTATAATCCCTATGTATTTCCACCTTGTATGATAATACAAATAGTGGGGTTTTTAGCTGAGGCTTTCCCCAAAGTATTTTCATGTGTATTGTGCATTGATTCTTCTTCTTCTGGTTATATGGTTTAGCTCGATCTTTAAGCTTCCACAAATTGATAGTAGAAGTAGGTTATATTATTTTTCTTTGATTCATATTGCATTATCGGGTTGACCTACACCAGTTTTTCTACAATTTTTCGATATTTTATTAAAGGAACTATATCTTATCCATTTTGTGGGAGATATAATTTGTTACCGTATTCATTTTAGGTCATATGGCATTTTCCACAACATTGATTGTGTCTGGGAAATTGTAGGATGTATTTTAAGCTTTTATACTTTTATATACAAGTTTTTCTTTGTCAGATGTACAAGTTTTGGAATGACCTATATGCTTATGAATGCAAACATGGGAACATGCATTAAAGCAACAATATTTGTGAGCTTTGTTGTGTTAGTTTTCCAGGAACATAAAATGAATTGTAGGTGCAAGAATGAAAAGATGGGCATACGTATAGAAAGAGTGACATGCATGAGTGTGAGTTAGAAAAGTTTACAGGTATAGGCATATGTTGTTTTTTGGATTGTATATACAAATACGAAACAATAACATTTTGAAACAATGGCAAGCTACTTATATGGGTTAATGCTCATATGTTGTCTATAAATATAATTTGGGAAATAGAGGACTAAAAGGGAGTGACCTATAAAGTTATAGTGTTTGGAAGGCTATTTGTGTGACTGGTGGTATGAGTCAAGAACGAATTTGAAATTAGTTTGTGTTGCATTAGCATGAAATTTCAAGACACTCAAAGCATTAACAACCGCACCTACTATTTTGCCATTTGAAAGGGCCTGCTAGTTGTACTTTCAATTGGACAATGATATTTTCAAAAACTTGAGTCTTTGTTCATAGGTTTCACTTAAGATGAGCCTTCAAGGATGAATCTAAGATAGATAAAAAAATGGTTGAGGTTAGTGTTTGGAGTTGTGGATTATGCAAGTAAAAAAAATCCAATGGGAATGAAGCTAATGACCACAAATTGCACAAGGAAAGGTGCATTCACAATCTTAATTAAAAAGTTGCAAGGAAACCATGAGAAGTGTGACATACGATGTAGTTTTTGAAAGGAGACAAGAGATAAAGAGATGCAACAATGTTTGGCTTCATTAATTAGTTCATTTTCTAGTTTATGAAGCAAGAAAAAGCAACAATAACATCATTACTAAAGGCAATGTCTGAAAGAAACCTAAAGAAAAGAAACAAAATGCATCTCCGATAATGAAAATGGCAATTTTGATTATGGAGCAAGAAGTTAACCTAAAAGAGGTTAAACTGGGATTGGAAATTTAAAACGATATATTCATTGCAATTATTTATTAGAAAATGGGAAGACAAAAATATTCTAACAACAAAGGACATGGCTTGCAAAAGTAAATGAGATACGAAAAAATTTCAGAATTTTGAGTTAAAAATCATAAATGGAAATGCATGTTCACTATGTATTCCAATGGTTTCACTTTTTGAGAATTTTTGTTGTCATTCATGGCCATTCACGGGAATCACGTGGACATTGATAGATAACATTATGTTATTTATTCAATTGCTAAAAATGATCCTGCCTACCTGTGATTTGTGAACTGTGAAGCAAGTGGGATAATTGTTACCTGTGGCCTTACATCAACCCATAGTTGTGAGTTTTTAGTTGCTAGGACACTTGGACTATTCTTGTTTCACCAGTGGGGGATGTTGGTTGTTGAAATTGTCTTGTTTTATCCTTACCCTAAATTATCTTCTTTAACCTTTGTTCTATGACCTGAACTAAGCCTTTCACATATGTTTCTGGTTCCTTTTAAAGAATTTTTGGATATTCGTTATGTAAGCTTATCATATATTAAAAAGGTTAAATAGGTTTATGTTTTTTCATGTAACTCATTATTCACATTACCTTATGGCTTGACAAGTAATGGTCATTAATCAAAGTCAAAGTGGTTGGTAGAGGACCCCGATATTCCTGTACTCACTACGGTTCTTGCACCAGATTTGGACAACCGACTGATTTGATGAAGATTAGCTCCAAGTGCATTATAGCTGTCAAGAGGAAATGGCTCGCACCTACCATTAAAGACTTGTCTCATTTCCTATATAGGGTTTGGGGTGTTATGAACTTTCCACAGATGGAGGTCGGCCACCTGTTGCTACATTTTTTGTTAGCCATTCAATACGACCGTGATCCAATGAAAACATGTATAAGTTAGGGTTTTGTAATAGCACATGCTAGCGATACTTTCAAAGACTTTGGTATTTTTGTATTTTTGAAGATCTGTATCGCCACAACCCTGGGTTGGATCCATCATTTTGTAATGTATACCTACAAAGACTTTATGTTTTCTTAATAAAAAGGAGTTAATGCCAGTTTTTATATATCGTTCTTGTTATTTCTTGTAATGGTAACTCTGCTCATATAATTTCAACGTTTCCTTAAGAGGGAAATGAGTTGGTTGGCTATGGCCCAACCAACCCTACTCACTTTCCCTATTTTAGTTGTGTGTTAGGTACAAGAATGACTGGTGTGAAGGTTTTTTTCTAATGGTGAGTGTGCATGATTGGTAATGCTCTTGTGTTTATTTTTCTTTCGCTGAGTGATCTCAGATTTGAGGGCTTGCATGTGTTGAGTATTTTTTTTTTTCTTTTTTGTCAAAGAATTTTTTTGTATACTTTCTTAAAACACAACAATATGTATTTTATATGAGAAACTTCCTCTTGAATAGTTTTTGGAA
>APFE031717130.1:0-11390 GCA_000404065.3 Pinus taeda | reverse complement strand
TTTTATTTGTCCCAAGTTCTGGTTGCCTGTTTCATTGTTTTCAGGTCACAGGTGCTGATGGTTGAGAAATTTTCAGGGTTCTATCAAGCAAATTTTGAGCAGTGAATTTTAAATATTGATCTAGTGGAGGGCTTCATAGGTTTCTGGGCAATCTGCTGGCTGTTGCTTGTTTTCTCCAAATCTTTTTTGGACCTGCACTACACTGCCTTCTCTGCGTGTTATTTCTAGCTGCAACTACGTTTCACTTCCTTTCCCTCACGCAACAAGTTGTTTATCCTCCACGCAGTGCCATTTGCTCTGTCCACGATATTTTCTTATCTCTGCAAGTCCAATCTTTCACGCTGAGCATATCCCGCCTATATACCTGCACATCAAGCCTGCAACGATACATCACTCATCAGAGCATTCAGCCATCGAGCATTGTTGGAAACTGCAAAACCCTAACCGTCCTCTCATCCCTCACGTGAAGCTTGCATTTCATCTGAGTCTTTCATCTCCCGCGGATATTCTCGCTCTGCTCTCGTTCCACTCAGCACTAAAAACCTGCGTAAATTCAATTTCTGAAACCCTCGATTTCTTTTACATGCCCACGTAGTCACCTACACAGAGCCTGCAGCAACGAAGCACCAGCTTCATCTACGCCCCAGGTTTCCGTCGACCTGTAGAAGAAGCTCCATTTTGGACCTGCATTACAAACACTCAAAGCTTTTCTTCCTGCGTCCATCGAACCTCCTCTGCCTGCGTCTTCCATCGCTCTCTCTCAGCCGTCAAGCTCCCTGCCATCTGCAACAGCTAAATATCAAAGAAAAAGGGTCGATTCTCTGGCATCAGCGTGGGCATCAGCGTGGGCGTTAGCGTGGGCATCAGGTAAGGGCGTAATTTCTCCCTGCGTGGGTTTGCTGTGGCTGCAGTCCAATGTTCATGCCCGTCCGTGCCCATTCCTCTGCTTTCCCTTCCTCTGCGCACAGTCAAAACCCCGATTTTCTCCGCGTGAGCCTGCAGACATACATCGCATTGTTTTGGAGCTGAGCACGTAGGTTAGCGTAGGCGTTTTTTTTTAAATCGATTTTTTTTCTTGCGATTCGGCACGTAGGAGTCGCTGGGTCAGTTTTTTTTTTTTTTTATGTTCAGTTTATTTATGCGTTTAGTTAGTTTTCATTACTTTAGGTTTGTTTTGTTAAATTTTAGTCTCTTTTTAGTATATGTTATAGTTTAGATTTGATATTTATTTTTTATATAAAACAAAAATTCATAAAAAGGTTTTCTTGTCTTAGGGTTTAAGTTAGGGTTTTAAGATTTTTATTTTTAATTTACGGGTTTTAATATAGATTTAAAATAGTTTTTTTTTTAGTTAGTTAAATTTTGTTTAAAAAAAAAAAAAACAAAACAAAAAATAAAATATAAAACAAAAATAAAAAAAAATAAAAAATCATAAAAAATATAAAATCATAAAGTTTTCTTTTTTTTTTTAGATTTTAGACTTTAGTTTAAAGTTTAAAGTTTTGTTTTAGTTTAGTTTTTAGTTTTAGAATTTTATTTTGTCAGAAAAGCCATAAGAATTTTATTGTGGAAAGATTTTTAAAGTCTTAGCCTGGGTATCTCATCGCTTTCTATTTTTCTTGCGGAGGCTAAAATTTGGGATAAATGTTTATCTGGCATGCTTGAATATAATATCTGGTTAATGTGCATGGTTATATCCTTCAAAGTTTATTTTTTAGATTGCCAGATCATCGTTAAAAATATCGTGGGTTTACTGGATATATTGCATTGTTACGATTGCTGTGAACTGTTTACATCTCTGCAACATACAATAAATAATCGCTTAAATGTCAAACCCATAAGGCACTGGTTCGTTAAATTAAGCTAATCGATTTAGTGTTGGTTTCATTTCGTGTCTCCCAGCCCAACTGGTTCACAGTTGGTCTTCCTTTTCCTATAGGGTCTACCCCCCTTAGCCGCGGGAGACAGGCTTAAACGGAGAGATCGGGGATCAGAGTGACAGCCCCCGGTCTGAGCGTTGTCGCGACAATCTGTGCGACAACACTCCTCAATTCACTCCTCCCTCATGGAATTCGATTCTCCTATTATTGGCTCAAAGCATGAATTCATTTTGTAACTCCTCTTCTTTCTCATCTATTTAAGCAAGAGCAAGTAAGAGTTGAGAGTAGCATGTTCATTGTGAAGAAGGAGAACAAGTGTTGAGTGTGTGCAAGAGAAGTGTGAGAGCTAGTGAAGAGCAAGAGAAAAGGAAAATCTAGAGCAAGTGTGAAAGACATGATCTGATCAAGAGAAGGAGGAGATCTTCAAACAAAGGGCAAACACACTTCAGCGAAAACTTGATTAGACATTGGTGACTTTATTCATTTTCATTCTCTCTCTCTCTTTGTACTCTGCTAAACAATTAAAGAAATCTAATAGAAGAATCATTTGGTTTTTCTCCCTTAAGGGGTTTTGCTGGTTGTTTTCATATGATCCTTAAGTTTATGCTTTATCTACAATTGTTGATCTGAAACGCAGTGAAGAAATCTGCACTTTAAATAATTGTAACAACGTAGAACATTCAATTTTCTGCAACGTACATTCAGTTTTCTACAAAGTACATTCAACTTTCTACAAAGTACATTCAGTTCCATTCGGTTTTCTGCAAATAATTTTTAAATTTTTGCATAGAACTTTCAAATTTTAACATGGTATCAAAGTCTTGATGAAAATAATTCCAAGGAGACCAGAGATCACCTGAAGAGACCCCACTTGTTGCCAAAGTATTTTTTTATCAAGATGACTTCGTCCTACTTCAAAGTAGAAGAAAAGTTGAACGATACTTCAAATTTTGGTCCATGGAAAGCAAGGCTAGATATCACTCTTGAAAAACATGAAATTTTGGAGTATGTTGAAAACATAGTAGTTGATCAACCAAAAAATTCAAGTGTTGTTGTCAAATCCAAACATAAAAATGGTGAAATCAAAGCTAAAAGAATTATCTTTGATTCTCTTAGCGATCATCTCATCACTAATGTTTATAGTTTGAAAAAAGCTAAAGAAATGTATGACAAACTAATTGGCATGTTTGCAATTAGTAACTTGAACCAAATTATTGCCTTGAAGAATCAGCTGAAGGAGATCAAGATGAACAGAGGAGAGGCCATTCAAGCATACTTCCTGAAAATGACCAAAATCAGGAATCAACTATCAACTATTGGTGAAGTCATACCCAACAAAGAAATGGTGTTAATTGTGTTTCAAGGCCTTTCATTTGTTTGGGAGACTTTTATCACCACCATCAATAATATCAACACTATTCCCACATTGGATGAGCATTGGGAAAGTGTATTCGAGAGGAGGCCAAAATGATCTCCAGAGAGAGAATTTCACATCATGAAAAAAGAGACTACTGCATTTTCAGCCTATGACAAGAGAAATAAAGATAATAAAAAGAAATCTGCTTTCAAATCATATAAAGGAAATCTAGACATGTCAAAAGTTAGATGCTTTAACTATCAAAAGCATGGTCACTTTTCTCGTGATTGTAAAGAAAGAAGAAGAGCACCTAGATTCAAAAACAAATCTGATTATAGAAAAGACACTTCTGAAAACCAAAGAAAAGACCATCTTAACAAAACCAAAAATTCAAGGTATAGAAATAATGCAGCGAAAACTCAATAAGAATATTTTCTTGTTTCTGCTCTTTCCAGTTCTTCTTTTGCAGATTCATTTGATAATTGGTTAGTTGATAGTGGTACTTCAAAACATTTTACTAGTTACAAAGAAGCACTCTCTAATCTAGTTGAGAGGGAGACTAATTTAAATGTTATCCTTGGAGATAATCCTTCTCACCAAGTTAATAGTTATGGTTTAGATTCATTTCAGATAAATGATGGCAAATGTATTTTTCTGCAAGAAGTTTTGTATGTATCTGGTTTGAAAAAGAATCTTGTACCCATATCTGCTCTAAAAAATAAAGGAATGAAAGTTGTTTTTATTAATGGAAAAGTTACAACTTGTCCTTTGAACTCAAGTATGACAGAAGTCTTCACATTTAGGTCAAGATGTGGAGGGTTTTACAAAGTCAATGGTAAACCCACTCATGCACTGGTTCGTGATATCAATCTTTAAAGTGAGCTATGGCACTAAAAATTCGCTCACCTACACAATAAAGCCTTACCTCATGTAAGGAAGATGGTTTCTGGAATGCCTGAGATTAGAATGGACCATGAAGGAATTTGCCCAGGATGTGCAAGTAGAAAGCATATAAAGGAACCATTCCCTTCAAGCAGAAAAAAAATTAGTCAAGTACTTCATCTCATAGATTATGATTTATGTGGACCTATGTTTGTTACTTCTCTTGGTGGCTACTTGTATTCCATGGTTTTTGTTGATTTTTCTCGGAAGACATGAATATTGTTTTTGAAAAAGAGAGGGGAAGCATTTGACATGTTCAAAAATTTCAATACTCTGATTGAAAATCAATCTGGAAAGTTGATCAAAGCTTTCAGATTTGACAATGGAGGAGAGTTCATCTCCAATGATTTTAATGATCTTTGCAAATACGTCAAAATAAAGAAAGAAACCACTATATCGTATAATCCACAACAAAATGGGGTAGCTGAGAGGAAGAATAGAACCATTATGGAAGCAGTCAGAGCCATGCTGCATGATCAAAAGCTACCAAAGTTTTTGTGGGGAGAAGCTACAAATATTATTGTTTATGTGCAACACAAAACTCTTCATCAGGCCTTAGACAATAAGATTCTTGAAGAAGTCTTCACTAGTAAAAGGCTCGAGGTGAGTCATTTGAGAATCTTTGGTTGTCCTGTGTACTTCCATGCGCCAAAAGAGAAAAGGAACAAACTGGAAGCTTCAGGTAAGAAAAGTACGTTTGTTGGTTATTGCGATAATTCAAAAGCTTATAGAATTTATGTACCTGGTCAAAGAACTATAGAGTTTAGCAGAGACGTAACGTTTGATGAAGATGTAGCTCTTAGAAAAGAAAGAGACTCTCCTCCTCCTGCCATTGCTAAAAGACAGGATTTTAATGAAAAATAGTTTGCATTTGAGTCTGAACCGAAACTTGAGAATGAGCTCGCTGATAATCCAATGGGTTCCATGGATCCTCTAGATCCTCCACCTCATGATTCTCCTACCAGAAAGAGACCACTATGGTTGCAAGATACCTTGCAAGATGCTGAACAATATGCTGCCCCAAGAGGAACGTCCAGAGAAAATAAGAAGCCAAGTTGGTTTCAAGGGTATGTTGTTGCCATGAGCAACATCATTCAGGCAGAACCATGCACCTTTGAAGAGGTTGCAAAATAAAAATTCTAGAAAGATGCCATGATTGAAAAATACAAGTCCATCATCCAAAATGATGTCTGGGAAGTGGTTCCTAGACCTCAAGTTAAATCTGTTGTCACTTCCAAATGGTTGTTTAAAATTAAACATGGTGCAAATGGTAGTATTGAAAAATATAAGGCTATAATTGTAGCTAGAGATTTCTCTCAGAAAGATGGAATAGATTATGATGAGATTTTTGCACCTATAACTCGATATACTACTATTTGATCTGTTGTTGCCTTAGCTACTAGCTAGGGATGGAATCTTAACCAAATGGACGTGAAAACTGTTTTTTTGTATGGCTTCCTCAAGGAAGAGGTATTTTTGGAACAGCCACAAGGCCTTGAAGAGCATGACATGGAAACTCATGTATGCAGACTAAAGAAAGTCTTATACGGGTTGAAGCAAGCTCCAAGATCTTGGTATGCTCGTATTGATAGCTACATGATAAAGCTTGCTTTCACAAGAAGCGATGCACACCCAAACCTCTACTTCGAGACAGTCCAAGGTATACCATTGATTTTGGTATTGTATGTTGATGATTTATTCTTGACAGAAGGAGAACCTCTTATCCTCCAGTGTAAGAGGGAGTTAGCTTTTGTATTTTTGAAATGAAATACCTTAGTTTGACGCATTACTTTTTGGGTTTAGAAGTCTGGCAAAGACCTAGTGAAATTTATTTTTTTCAAGGAAAATATGTTGGTAAGTTTCTTGAAAGATTTGCTATGGTAGAATGTAAGTTGTTAAAATTGGCAATTAGGGCCAAATTCCACCTTAGGAAAGCTCATATGATGGAGATGACTATTGCATTGGATTCCTATTTTTGAGAGGTCCAATTTTGATATAAAGATCATCTCATTCAAGCATAAATGGAATTTTGAATTTATTCTCTCTCATGCACAAATTGTCAAGGTCGGCCTCAGTGAAATGTAGGCTCATGAAGCCCAATGGATATGTCTCCTCACCCTCAACGAAGTGTATATATAGGAGTGTCCTCTCTCTCATTTGGACATCACTCATCTCATCACATATCTCTCTCTCTCCTCTCTTGATTGGTTTGTATAGCTTGGACGCAACCTTCTCTACTTCGCACGTGTGAAAGGAGGACGAATTTCTAGGTTCGTTTGCTAACCGAATTTCAGAAAAACAAAACAGCATTGACGAGGGTGCTTTTGACCAGCATTGACTTTGTTCTTGTGGGCAAAAATCCAATTTTTGAAGGCCGCATTTATTGGCACAATTTTCAAGGAGTTTGGGACAGTTTGACCAAGTTGACTTCAGCATTGACTTCTGATTTGACTACAGAATTTACAGCAGGGTTTTCTCTCTCCTTTGACTGGTTTGACCAATTTGTTTAGGGTTGAATTTGACCCTCTTGGAATGCTGAATTTATCTGTTGTTGACCGAGCTGCTTGGAGAACATTTTGGAGCTACTTTGACCACCGTTGACTTTCTGGTTAGGGTTGCGGTTGACAATTGTTCACTGTTGACTTGACAAGACTATTTTGGGCAAGTTAATTTGATATTAGTACTCTCTCTCTCTGCTAAACTATTGAAGAATATTAATAAGATTTGATCAAAGGGTTTCCCCACATTGAGGTTTGTCCTTGGCATTTGTCATATCTTGTGTCCTCTTGTCTTGGCTTGTCTTCTGCACATGTTTTTATGTTCTATTTGCATTTACTATCAATGTGTTTAAGTTAATGTGATTGCTACTAGATATAATTGGAAATTGTCATTGGGTTGCTAAAGGAACATTGAAGTAAATTGTGCTAAAGCATAGAACATACCATTGCTATGTAAAATTAACATAAGTCCATGCATACTGCTATGGAAATCAATTTTAAGAAATTATGTGGCAAAGTTGTAGGACCTAGTCTGGAAAATCCCATAAAGTATAGACAGCCTATTGGTGCTTTGATGTTTTTGGTAAACAATAAACCTGACATATGCTTTGTTGTAAACACTTTATGTCAACATATGATTGATCACTTTCACTGCCACTCGATTGCTACAAAACATGTACTCAGATACATGCTTGGAACTATCAATCTAGGATTGAAATACACTGCTAAAAATGTAAGACTTCATGCATATAGTGATTTGATTGGGTTGGTAACTCTGCTGATAGAAAGAGCACTTCTAGGTGCTACTTTAGCTTGGGATTTGCCATGATCTCTTGGATGAGAAGAAAGAAGAAGTTTGTTGCACTGAGTATAGCTGAAGCTGAGTACATTGTTGCTAGCATGGCTAGCTGTGAGGTAGTTTTGCTAAGGAAGCTTTTTAGGGAACTATTTGAGCAAGTTCCAAACACAACAGTTATATATTGTGACAATAAGAGTGAGATTCGTCTTAACGAAAATCTTGTGTTTCATGATAAGTCCAAGCATATTGAGATCAAGTATCACTATATTCGGTATATGGTGGAGAGAGGGAGCAGTGAGGCTCCATCACATCTCCATTGATGATCAGATAGCTGACATTCTTACCAAGCCTTACTGAAAGGAAAGTTCTTGGTTTTTAGAAAGTAGCGTGGGCTTATGGATGTGACCCTTCCAGGAAACGGTCACGCTGATCAAGAAAATTGATTTGTCTTCCCCCTATCAAAGCTCACAGGATTAGGAAATGATGTCGGAAAGCTCCTAAGGATGAGGGACATCTTGTGTAGTGTGTGCCACAAGAATAGGCCTCAGTATGTATCTGACCCACAGTTTGGGATGTGGGAAGAGCCACCTATTTGGCCAATAGGTGCAGTGAGACTTGTCTGTGTGACTTGTCTAGGATGCAGGTGTTCCACCACTTGACGTTTAATGAAACTTGGTTGTGTTTGATTCTTGTATGTGTGACTTGAGATTTATCCATGTGATGATCCTTTCCTTTCCAAATTTGTGTCAAGTGGATAATTCTTCTTTAGATTGTGATTTCATTGTTATAGATGTTACAAAGCAGAGTTGAACTGAGATGAATGAAAGAGATCAAAGGAAACAAAGGTCAATGATGCAGAGAGAAATCCTTCCCTAGCTAAGAGGAAGTGTTAAAATTTGGCAGCTCGTGGATGAATTTCTCCTAAAAGAAATCATTTCTTTCAGTTTTGTTTGAACCTCCTATAAAAAAAATTCATTTCTGACAATTCTAATATGACTTTCCAAAAATAGTAAGTCATATTTAAATAATCAAGGATGATCTTGACATATGGAATCCACTTTAAAATCAAATCAATCATGATTATACAAGTCAAGAATTAATATTTTTATCCTTACTAGTATTATTATTATTATGATATTATTATTTATAAAATAGTTTAAAATCACTCACCTTCAATGGATTAATAAAAACGAATCCTCTCATGGAATAAGTAAATTAAATTGAGAATTCTGCCATGATCTCTTGTATGAGCATAAAGTAGAAGTCTATTGCACTGATTACAACTGAAGCTGAGTACATTGCTACTAGCATAGCTAGCGGTGAGGTAGCTTGGCTGAGGAAGCTTTTTGGGGAACTAATTGAGCAAGTTCCAAACACAATGGTTATATATTGTGACACTAAGAGTGGGATTCATCTTGCAGAAAATCTTGTGTTTCATGATAAGTCCAAGTATATTGAGATCAACTATCAGTATATCCCGGATATGGTGCAAATAGGAGCAGTGAGACTCCATCACATCTCCATTGATGATCAAATAGTTGACATTCTTACTAAGCTTTTACATAAAGGAAAGTTTTGCTTTTGAGAGAGCATCTTGGACTTATGGACGTGACATTTCTAGGAAGCGGTTGTTGATTTTTAGTAGCATCGGATGTGCTCTAAGCCTCAAAATTTGTTGGGAGGTGTTGTCGCGCAGATTGACACGACAACGCTCAGACCGGGGGCTGTCACTCTGATCCCTGATCCCTCCGTTTAAGCCTGTCTCCCGCGGCTAAGGGGGGTAGACCCTGCGAGATGATGAATACCAACTGTCGACCAGTTGGTTGGGAGACACGAGACACGATTTAATATAAGCACTAAAAATGATTTGATTAGCAGACCAGTGCCTTAAGAGACTGTCATTGAATCGATTACATGAAGCGTGAACAGTGCTCTTAGAATGACCAAAATGATATCCAGCAACTGAAGATTTAAAGAATAAATACTTCGAACCACCACGAGTCATAAACCATTAACTGGATACTGATTTCGTGTCTTGACTTTAAAGAATTTAGATCTCAGTGTGAAAGATATCGATTGAAAACCACTGAATCCAACAAAAATAATTTTCCACGATAAAAAAAATAAAAATAAAAACTCAAACCCTAACTTTAACTTTTTTTTTTTTTTTATATTTTTATTTTTTTTATTTATTTTTAATTTTTTATTAAATAAAATTTAAAAAAAAGAAAAGGAAAATTAGTCTAAAAATAAAATCAAAACTAAAAACTAAAGGTTAATCCCCTTTTTTACTTTTTTATTTTTTAAAATGAAATCTAAAAAAAAAAATAATTTAAATCTAACAAATCTACGATATATACATCTAATCAAAACAAAATAAATCAAAAAATGACCAAACTAAAAAAAACTAAACTAAAACTAAAATTAAATTAAATCTAAATCCTAACTATAACTAAATGCAATGAAAACTAAACTAAATCATAACATATATATATACATAAAGCTAGACTAACCCTAACAAGACTTAATCAAATAAAATCGAACTCCTTTTTTTTTTTTTTAATTTTAAATAAAATCAAACTTTAAAAAAAAATCAATTTAAACCTAAACGCATATATTAAAACTAAAAAAAAAATGAAATCAAAGAAGAAAAAAAAAAAAAATAACACGTGACTAACTAAAATCAAAACGCATGAACGAGACCTTCGATTTAATTTTTTAACCTACGGTTTAATAAAATGAAAATCGATATTACTAACAGCTGCAACGGATTCAAAAAAAACGAATTTGCCTGGCCCGTAAAAGAAAACGCGGACTCTTACCATCTTACCATCTTACCCACGCATACAGTTCGATTTGTTTGCAGGCTTTTGCGCGGATACGGACAGAGGAGGTACATCCTGAGCAGAAAATCGATTGGGCTGAGCATGAAAATGGCCTGGAACAGAGCTGCGTTTGGTTTTGGCTTTACTGGAGCAGATCTTTGACTTTGCAGGGATAGCGATGAAGGATGCGGAGAATCGATGGAACAGAGACGCGATGAAGAGGTGATGTGGACAGCTTCGAGGGTATGGACGGTGGGCAGCGTTCAGGCGGGAGAGAGCGGGCTTCAGAACGGACTCCACAACCATTAAAAATTTGAATCGGCTTACAAAATCGATCTTGAAGCTTCAACGCCCCACAACTATGCCTACGCTAAAACCACGCATAAGATGACTGCGTTCACCTGAGAAATGTGACTGGTCCGTGGTCGATTTTCACTGTGCGTAAATTTTTATTGAGCGTTGACGTGTTTGCAGGTTTGAGAAATCGATCTTACAGCCAAACCCTGGCCCACGTACAGGAAGAACCGTCCTTACTACCAAATGGTGCGTGTAGAAAATCGATTGCTGAAGGTAGCCAATGAAGGTGCTGCGTTGAAAATTTATGGGAGGCTATTGCAGACCCAAAGCAACACCCAAAACTTCTGAAGATAATGAAAAACCCCAGGCAAATTGAAAACCTGTACCTGCAATCCTGAAAACAAAGAAAAAGGCAACTAAAACCTGGAGACCAATAAAAATAAAAAAAACCCTAGCAATAAGTAAAAAATTATTTACAGTTTTGGCCCCTTTTAACAGCCAGATTCACCAATAAGCACAGTAAAAGATTAAAGAAATGATGATTTTCAGATTTTCACTGTGAAGAACTTCAGAAAGATCTCTCATGCAAATTAAAAATAAACCGAATGATAGACCCAGGATCAAATCCAACTGGGCTCAGCAAAAATGCTTGTGGGAGTTGACTGGTTCAGCCAAGAACTTCCCCGAACGCCCACAAAATTTCCTCCAGAAAGTGTTTTCTGCACAGCTCAAAACAACCATCAGTAAAGAGGGCAAAATGCTGCTAGATCTCAGGAAGTAATGGAGATACCT
>APFE031717128.1:62681-73152 GCA_000404065.3 Pinus taeda | reverse complement strand
GCTATGATGTAGTCTTCAGTAAGGGAAATGTTTTCCTTAGACACATCATCACTAGACAGGTGAAACAGATTGGTTCACGGGTCAAGAACCTGTATGCTCTTGAGGTTCAAGATGCATGCAAAGCCTTGAGCAGCAAGGCAACTGATGGAGACTTGGTGGTTGAGAGGGAGGGTATATTACCTCTCAACATGCAGAGCCAGAAGAAGTCTCAGACAATTGTGGAGGAGCCACGCTTGGTGTAGCATCTTCAGGAGGTTGTGGAGCAACCACAACAGGGGAAGCTAAGAGGAGATCGAGTAGATACATCTACTCATGCAGAGACCTCCAGTAGGGGGAAACTTTGAGCCAGGTGGGCAGAGGGATCACATGTAGCTATACCTCCAAGTAGGAGGTGGGGCGATATAGAGTGATCGTCCCAAGGAGGAGAGGCAAGATCCTTGAGGTACCCAACCTCTTGGATGAGACCTTGCTACAAGAGCCCCGATGTGGAGTAGCAGCAACTGACTAATTGGGTAGAGACAGATGCGGATGGAGCGACAGTGCAGGGAATCCTAGGACAGCGCATAGCTAGCAGGTTGCAGTAATGCAAGAGGCACAAGTGTTTTGCACAGTGCTAGGTGGCACAGAGAGGTGTGCAATGGTGCGAGATGCATGGAGATTTTTCAGTAGCGTAGATGTCAAAGAGGGAGCACTTGTCAGTAGCAAACAGAGCTTCAGCATCAGAGTATGTTCCTAGCCCAACAGAGTGGTCATTTGGGAGTGTTTTTGTTCCAAGTGTTGTTGGAGTAAGTGGACCGGGAAAATGTGTTGCATGCAGAACATTCCAGAGTTGCAGGATAGGGGTTGCAGATAATCCATATCTTGTTGAGAGGGAGTGTTGAGAATGCAACAAGATGATGGATCTTAGTGAAAAGAAGTCACCTTCACTAAGTGGGCCCGCTGGGCAAGTTTTGGCGCAAAGTC
Source organism: Pinus taeda (assembly GCA_000404065.3). Classification (NCBI taxonomy): domain Eukaryota; kingdom Viridiplantae; phylum Streptophyta; class Pinopsida; order Pinales; family Pinaceae; genus Pinus; species Pinus taeda. Next base: position 72,189 of record APFE031717128.1, on the reverse strand, counting down.
TATTTTTAGACATATGGATCATGGTCTATGAGTTGCAGGATGTTGTTTATGGATGATTGGTCATGTTGGTAAAAATAGATGGAATTCTATTTTTAGACAACAACGGAGGTACTATCAGTTTAAATATAGAACAGTCGAATATTATTAGCCCTTAATAATATTTGGACTATAAACATGATCTTATTCTCTTGGAGCACTTCAGTTCGAGCTACGGATGTGGCACATGCAACTAGCTGAAGGAAATACATGGTTCCTTTGGGTTACTTGAGCTATTGCATGCAGGACTTCAGTTAGAACTCAACTGGTTGAGTTTGGTGGAGTTGATGGAGTTGTGTTCAGTTTGACTTGGTTGAACTAGTTGTATTTAGTCTAACTGACAAATAGACTAATGTTGAGTTGTGTGAATTAATTGTTAATTAATTCACTAATTATTAACTCATAAAGAAACTAAAGAATACATCAGTTAACTCAGTGCATGGACAGTTCAGTGGAGACAAGTGTTAAAGGCGAGTGAAAGGGCAAGACAGTTGTCAGTTGTGACTATAGTTGTGCATGTGATTTGCACAATCAGTGGGATTGAGTATGCCAATGAGTTTGCGCAGTGTTACACAAGGAAAACACGTGAATGGTTCATTCATTCTCATCATTCTCTATGCAGGATTGCGCAGTGGAGGCAGGCAAGCAGCAGAGGAGATTTGAGCCAGCGATTGATTTAGATCTGAGCTAGTTTGTGTGTAACAGCTGGAGATAGTACTGAGTACTTGCGAGGAGTATTGTACTATGTATTGTTACATGTTCTCAATCAATATAATATACAGATAGTTGGGGGTTTTCAGTTGTATTCTTTCCCCGGATACATACTATGTTGATATGTGTGATTGATGTTTCACTATGCGCATGTGAATGTTTCTGAATGCTGCTAAATTGATAATCAACGTAGAGGAGGTTATGTATTATGCATGTATTCCGCAATAGTGTATAATCGGGATAATCTCTGTGAATAAGTGTTTAATTATTCAAAATTTCTACATGATGAAGCCTAGGGAGATGCCCTGGGATTTGGACCAAAGGTTGAAGTTTACAATCCATGAGGCCAACATGAACCTAACTGATGGGTAACACTGTGAATGGTTCGTAACCTCGCTCTTGCCCCACCTAGGGGTTGTGCTATCACAACAGAAGATTGGGACCCAAGTGGAAGATCTTAAAATCGCGATGAGGATGCATGAGACACCAATGCAAGATGCTAGTATGGGGGTTCAGCAGATTCATGCGCAATTACAAAGCCTTTGTCTCGAAATGCAAAGCCTGAAGAAGGATAGAACAGCTCAGCTAGAGGCACACGAAGAATTTTGGTGCCTAAAATGCAAGGGCCAGGGGCATGACAAGGATCACTACCCAGTATTCGCGAACTATGTTGCAGCAGGAGGACCAATGCCTCTACGGTCAAAGGTTGTGGCAAGGCCAAGTACTAGGCCCGTGCTATTGTGCACTATATGCTAGGTGGCTAGGAAACATGTGACAGACAATTGCCATTTGCTGTAGAAATTTGTATAGACACCACAACAGCTCTTCTGCAACTTATGTCAATTAGTAGGTCATGATGAGAAAAATTTCCGAAGTTATAAATTGATGATGGAAAAGGCACTTGCATACGGGATGCAGGCAGAAATGTGGCCTCTAGACCAAGGCGTTAGGGGAACGTGAGGTGAGTATGAGGGGCGTGATCGAGGCCGAGGTGGAGGAGGGCCTGGTAGAGGCTGAGGGCAGCTGATTTGTTACAATTGTGGAAGCCTAGGACACTATGCGAGGGACTATCTGAATCCGACGTGATTGTCATGCTGCTACTATACTCAGTTTGACCATGCCACTCAGGATTACCTGATATTATTGGCTAATATTCATGAAAAGGGGGCGTAGCCTCCGTAGCCGACGCAGAACCTCTAGGTGATGAGGGCTGAACCTCGCGAGGAGGACCCTAAGGTAAACATTATGCTGCGAAGTGGAACTACGACTGGGGAGGATAAAGGCAAGTAGCCTGCAGAAGGCGAATGGGTCTGTGAAGAACTTGAAAAGGAGACTCGGTTTGACTTGGAGCATGCAAAAGAAACATATATGGAAGAAAAGAAAAGCTTCACTGAGGCCTCTACCTCAGGAAGTCAAGAGAAATTGGTTGAAGAAATGGACCCATCCATGATTACCACATTCTTAGAGACCTGCATGAAACTGCTCCATGATAGTAAGGCTGTGAAGGGCCTACAGGAACTGATCAATCAGTGCACTGGTAAGGATGGTGATATTGGTGAACCGCACGTGGTCAGAAAGCTTGGCAAGCACAAGGCAAATATTGAGCATGAAATGAGACTCACCACGCAGATAGGAGAATACAAAATGAACCAAGTTATCTTAGATCTGGGGTCCGACGCGAATGTTTTTCCAAAACAAACTTGGGAAAGAAAGGGGAGACCTGCGTTCCAGTGGTCTTCGATCTAGTTAAGAATGGTGAATCAACAAAAAATTATCCCAATGGGGAGGCCGTAAGGGGTAACAGTTGACATCGAGGGCGCGAGCGCGTCGAAAGATTTTGGAGTAATAGAGATTGTGGATGATAGCAATCCCTACCCTGTGCTCCTTGGAATCGAGTGGGCCACTAACATGAATGGAGTAATCAACTTGAAGAAGCAAAAGATGATATTTGAAAAGAAGTCGCTCTACGTGGTTGTTGGTACCATTCCATTACCATCTTTTTCTTCTAAAAACATCATCATTTGTCTATCTCTTTCCTCCATAGACCCATTTATATCCATCAAAATTGATTAGTTAATAGCATTATAGTTGTTTGTTTGCATTAAAGTTAATTTATGAATTTTTATGTTAGAAATTAGGAATTTTCAACAAAAAGGTTACAGTAAGTCATAACATCCTGTAAATGGTTTATGACCTGACACGTGGCATGACAGGCAAGCCAAAGCAATGGATAGGAACGAGATCTTGAATGTACATGCATGGAGAAAAATTGATTTTAAAGCAGATCAAAAGCTCCTGGTTATGCGGTCAACGCTGGGTCAAACCCCAGCCTTTTGGTTACAAAGGCAGTAAAAGCCATGGTTTCCAAACCAGTTTCGTTTTGTCTTTTTTGGAAATCAGTTTAGATTAGAATGACCAAAAATCACTCCATTGTAAAAGCAAAAACATCTTCTTAATGAATGTACATTCGATTCAGATAGGAAGGCAGATAAAGATTGTGTATTATTTTTGTTTTCAAAGGCAGTTACGATTATTATCTCTGTGTATCGTTTTGAGAACCGAACTCCTGTATGTGATTTCAATCTTCAACACTTGAATATAGTTACGGTTTTACTCAAACATTGTCTATGCGTTAATACTCTCGTTGCTTGAGTTCATTCCAGTGTACCATTGAAACGTGGACGGGCCCTGCGTGGAATGGTATATTGTTAATTTCGTTTCCTTAGCAGCTTTTGAATTTACATAGAACGCATATTGTTTAATGTTATTTCCATGTTTATGAATTTTTTGATTTGATTATGAAATCTCACAAATGGTATTTATGGTGATAGCTTGAAGATCTTATCGTTAGATCATTGAACCAGGTCTTGTAAGAGATTTGATCCGTCGTTATATTTTAAAGCATCTCCATAGACTATGTTTGTTTATGCATTTAAAGTTTAGTGTGCTTTTGATTTCTTTATGAATGCTTCAGTGTTAACTAGACAGAGTTTTTGTGCATAGCATCCTTGTAAGGGGATTAAAATCTCAGTCTAGCTATACGTTGTATCCTTAGGACAGTTAGATAACTTAGGTGATCTGAGTGTTTGGTGAGAGGAAACATATCTTAACCTTCTGTAAAGAAGTATTGTCGCCTATCACAACAAAAACTTAGTTAGGAATCCTTTATGTCAAGAGATTTTAGACACATGCCTCGAAGTTTACTTACCCTGGTCGATAATAAATCTAGTCTAATCTAGCACCCTAGATTGGACACTACATTTTGGCGCCGTTGCCAGGGAGGCGTAGTTAGAGGATTTCGAAAAAAAATCAAAATATATAAATTAAAATAAATAAATAAATAAATAAAATTAAATCAACAAAAACAAACCAAAAACACAACATAGATTTGACTATCGTTTTAGAAATCATGTTTTCTTATGCCTAGATCTAGAGATAATAGAGGTAGATTCACAAAAAACCCCCATCCAAAAACTAACCTATCACTAGGAGTAGACCCTTTGGGAAAAACTGAACATACAATACCAACTAAGGAAACCACCATGCAAAGATTAGAGGATAAACACCAATCAGGCCAAAGACTTACACGTATTGAGAGACAAATCCTATTGGCACACGAATCTCAAAAGAAACATCTCCTTGAATCTTCTACAAAGAGAGAAAGTAGAAAAATAACTCAACAATCTCTAGAACAACTCTTTGGAATGAGTGATACTGAACAAACAATCAAATCACCAGAGGAATCTATAAAAATAGCTGAGGAAGGAGGAGGATCAGCAAGAAGACCCACTCCTGAACAACAACATGATCAAGGAGAGGAGGAAGAATCAACCTTTAAATTTCCTATCCACGAACCAGAAGAGAATCATGATGAGGAAATAGAAATGAAGAACATACCTCCTTCTGTGTTACCAAACTTTTATGGCATGGCTTCAGAATACCCAGATTCATTCTTGTTTGAGTTTGACATTGTATGTCGAACATATGGTTACACAGATGATGCCCATAGGCTTAGACTCTTCCCAGCAACATTAAAGGCATCAGAACTAAGATGGTTCATGGGACTTGGTGAGCATGCAATAACTGATTGGGATGGCATGCGAAGAATATTTCTAAGGAAATACCAACCTTATTGTAGATCAAAGGATTCTAAAGATGATATCTTTAGGATAAATCAACAATAGGATGAAAGTCTAGAGGAGTACTTGGAACGATTTGCTTACAATTTACAAAAATCAAAACATCGATCCATGACTCTTGATCTCATTAAAACAATATTTTTGAAGGGCTTTCGAGAGGAATACTTAGATGATCTTAATTTGATGGGCAAAGGTGATATTTCCACCTTACCTTTCAAAGAAATTGTTGATCTATGTGAAAAGTATTCTAGGAGAAAAGCAAAAATTGGAAAAAGAACCATATCATCCAAAGCCACAAAATCTGCTTCAGCTAGTGTCACACTAGCTGAAATAGGAAATTTGTTAGAGGAATTCAAAACAGATCTGTTGAGTACATTAGGGACCCAAATTGACACTCTTAAAGCTAAGAAAAGACAAGAAGAGGAAGATCAAATGATGGCTATCTTTTGTCCAAAATGCTGGAAGAAGCATACCTTAAAAGATTGCCCATTAGAAAATATTCAAGTTTGTGCCTTTTGTACTGAAAATCGTGATATATTTCATTGCTCTAAAGTTAAGGTTTTGCATAATTGTAATGTGGCAGCCAATACAGATATGGAGAATGTGTATTTTATGGGTGCAAAGAGACCATGGCAGCCAAGACCTCCACCTCAAGGTATGTTCCCAAACCAGAATTTACAATTTCCTGCACATGATCATATGTATGCTCAGAATTCATGGAATGTACCCATGCCATGGCAGCACCAAAGTTACCCACAACAACAATGGAGACCATCTCAGCAATACTCTCAACAATATCCACCATACCCTCAACCATACCAACCATATTCGCAGCCATATCAACAATACCATCATCCATATTTTCCATATTCTCAATCATATCAGCAATATCCTCAGCAGCAAGTTGTTTACCCACATCAACCCCAACCCACTCAACAAGCATTGCCTGCTCCTCCACCAATAAATCCACCATAATTACAACTTCCATATAACCCACAACCTCCTAGACCTACTCAAATCCCTGCTCAACCTGTACCAAATCCAAATAACAGAGCAGAGAGACCAGCTTACAATGTAGATGAGGGACCCTCATATCCCACATTACCCTTGCAAAATATCAATTTGAGTTCTGGTAAGGTACTTCACAAAGAATCTCCAATAGTTGAAAAACAAGGAGAAAACGAAGAAAATGAAAATGAAACTCCCATTCAAAGGAAACCAAATGATGACATCAAACACAAACAAATGCAACCATTGCATCCACCACCTTTTCCAGACTGATTGGTCCAAACAAAACTTCCATGTCTATACCACAGTTTGATGTTTTAGATGAGCTAAAGAATGTCTATATAAAAATTCCGCTACTACAAGCCATAAAAGACATTCCCGTATATACTAAAGCCATCAAAGAATTGTGCCTTAAGAAGCCTGCTAGGAAAAGAGTTGATCCACAAACCATTCATGTTATTGGACATTTAGCTGGCCTTATGACAAACACCATTTCAATGGAAAAGTATGTTGATCTTGGTATTCCAAGAGTCACTACAATCATTAACAACATACATATTCCAAACACCTTAATTGATCTTGGGGCCGCAATAAATGTGATGACTCTTGAAACCATGAAAACACTCCAGCTCACAAACTTGCAGCACACAACAATTGTTCTAGAACTCGCTAATAGGTCTAAAGTGATTCCTGAAGGGATTTTGGAGGACATAATTGTTTCACTGGACTCTTGGGAGTATCCAGTGGACTTTTTAGTTCTTCAGCCAAAATCCAATTTAGGAGGACACCCTATCATCCTTGGCAGACCATGGTTAGCAACTTCTGATGCATTCATAGGATGTAGATCGGGTAATATGATCATTTCACAAGGAACTGAAAGAAAACAACTCACTCTTTACCCATCAGCACAATCACCAGCAGTAGCACACAATTTCTGGCTTGATGATAAATACAATGATAAGGTAGAATTTCAATATGTTTTCAGCATCAACCAAATCCATGATTTTCAAGAACATAATAATGATGATTTGGTAGAATTGTTCTTCTCTCAACCTAATGTTTCCGAAGAATTGAGGAATGACCAATACCATGCTGCAGATGAAATTTTGGCACAAAATTTTCAGCAAACATGCACCATTCATTCTTTGCAAACAACATTTCACAAAATTTTTCCTATCCAATCCATCACAAATACACAGAGTAAGACCATAGAGATTAGTCCAGGAAAAACTTTGAATATTGGCACTCACCTAGGCTCATCTCAGGAAGAGAAGTTGATTCAATTATTGAGAAAGTACCAGAAAGCATTTGCTTGGGACTACAATGATATGCACGGAATCCACCCTGAAAGATGCACTCACCATATTTATACAGATAGCAATATCAAACCAGTGAGGCAACCACAGAGACGAATGAACTCCACGCTTTAGGATATTGTTAGAGAGGAATTACAAAAACTGTTAAAAGTCAATTTTATCTATCCTATCTCTGACAGTTAGTGGGTATCCCCATTGGTAATAGTGCCCAAGAAAAATGTTAAGTGGAGGATTTGTGTTGACTACAGACAATTGAACAAAGCAACCCTCAAAGATTATTTCCCACTACCATTTATTGACCAAGTGCTAGACACACTAGCTGGGAAATCATCATTCTCTTTTCTTGATGGTTTTAGTGGCTACAACTAGATCAGGATAGCCTTAGAGGACCAAGAAAAAACCACTTTTACTTGTCCTTGGGGCACTTATGCTTATAATGTTTTGCCATTTGGACTTTGCAATGATCCAGCTACATTTCAGAGAGCTGTATTAGCTATTTTTTCTGATTTAGTTCATGATTGTGTTGAAGTTTATATGGATGATTTTTTAGTGTATGGTGATTTATTTGAGCATGCATTAACGAATCTTGAAATTTTTTTGAAGAGATGTATTGAAGCTAATGTGTCCCTAAGCAACGAAAAATGTTTTATCATGTTAAATGAAGGGATAGTATTAGGACACTATATTTCTTCTCAATGCATTAAAGTTGATCCATCAAAAATCCAGATCATTATCGATTTGCCAATTCTGAAGACTCAAAAAGAGGTAAGAAGTTTTCTTGGGTATGCAAGCTATTACAGAAGATTTATTGAGCATTTTAGTCGAATAGCTTTACCTTTGTTTAAGCTTCTAGCCAAATATGCACCTTTCAACTGGAATGATAATTGTCAGCAAGCATTGGAAACACTCAAAGCAAAGCTATCAACCACACCAGTCTTAAAAGGACCTAACTGGAACCTACCATTTCACATCTTTATAGATGCATCTGATACTGCAGTAGGTGCCTCATTAGGCCAAAAAGAGGAGTCTTGTCATTATGCCATCTATTTCATTAGCAAAAATCTAACACCTGCAGAATTAAACTACACAGTCATAGGAAAAGAGATGCTTGCAGTCATACATGCTGTGAATAAATTCCGACATTATATAACTGGTTAGGAGGTTTTTGTACATCATACCAGGATTGATGAGTACTTATTGAATTTGGGCTTTTCCAAGGTTTGTGCATATTCTACACTTTCTTATTTCTTTTATAAATCTGATATGCTTGTCTTGGTCCTATATGTAGATGATCTTATTCTTATAGGAAGTTATGACCAACTCATTGTGTGGTGAAAGAATAAGTTAGCTAGATAATTTGACATGAAGGATATCAGTTTGCTGCATTACTTTTGGGTCTAGAAGTTTTGCAGGGTGCAAGTGAAGTATTCCTTGGGCAAGGGAAGTACACTGTGGAGATCTTTCATATATTTCCAAATCTGAAGTTCACTTTTGATGATAATTGATATTTGGTTGATCATACTTTGTGTAGGCAATTGACTAGGTCCCTTATGTACCTTGTGAATACCAGTCTGTATTTATGTTTATCTGTAAATACATTGAGCCAGTTTATGGTTGAACCCCGACAGTCTCATTGGAAAGCTGCCAGGCATGTGCTTAGATACTTGAAGGGCACAATTCATTATGGCATGAGGTATGCAGGAGATGGTTAGTTGTTACTCCATGGATTTGTTGATTCAGATTGGGCAGGAGATGCAAGTGAATGGAAGAGAACTTCCAGTTATTGCTTTAGTTTGGGCACAAGTATGATATCCTTGTTCAATGGGAAGTACGCGACAATTGCACACAGTTTAGCAGAAGCAGATTATAATATATATATATTGAAAATGCTTCTGCTATTATCTAAAATAACAAGTAAGTACAACAAAGATAGTTACATTATACAGACAACAGGGGAACCGAGAAAGTATCGGTCCATGAAAGCTAGAAGGGCCCTCATATGGGCCTGGGACCCCCAGGGAGGGACTCGATAGCTAGTTGTGAAACCATTTGGCTTTGTAAGTTGGTAGAAGAGTTGATCGATCATTTGTTGGAGCCTACTCTTATTTCCTGTGACAATTAGAGTTGCATCAGGCTCTTTTATAATCCAGTTTTTCATGACCGCTTCAAGCACATTGATATATGGTACCATTTATTGAGAGACATAGTACAAAAGGGAGAAGTTGTCCTTGATCATATTCCTATTGATTTGCAGGTGGCTTATATTCTGATGAAGCCCCTCACCATATGAATAGTGAG